>DWAJ01001713.1:0-20843 GCA_018238005.1 Eurema mandarina | reverse complement strand
CTGCCGCTACTGTGCGGAACACTTTTTTCGGTTGATTTGTATGGGTATAAAATATCTATTATATAATATCATTGCTAAAACCCCATCAATATGTGTTACATACTTACATATGACACGTAAACGATGAGTAAACATCGTTATTTACACACGTAAAACTGAAATATAACAGCTGTAATAAATTTAAATGCTGGAGTAATAACTTCGTAAATAAACGTCCAACGTTGCTTGGATGTATATCAAAAGTGTAACAGTATCAGTTAAAATACAGCTAAAATTATTATATTACTACAAACAATGTTTTTGGTTAATTTGGCAATAAATGATTATGATTCCATAAAAAAAAATTGAAATATCCGCATCAGACCCATTACTTAAAGAAATGTTTCCAAGGTGAAACTAATAAAACCGTTACAAAAAAATGCAAAGCAAATAAATTGCTGGTATTTTAAATTTAACTTAAAAATAGGTCACACAAAACTATCAAATTTTAAATTCAAATTAATACAAAATTATAAAAGTAATTAATTGTAACATTAATTACAAGAGAATATGAGTTATTCGCAGTGTTATACGTGCGAAAGTTCGTAAAAAACTACAAAACATAAACATTAGTCATTGAAGTCGCTAATTAGTCTTGACTCTAGAAAAACATACTATTAGTATCCTTAATAGAAACCAGCCATTACAAACAGACATCTAATAACAGACCCAATTAGTGTATATTTAACAAATTAAAACATCAAAGTCGTAATACAATTATACCAGGCTTGTTCTGAATAAAAATATTTCTGCGCAATTCATTGACCGTGCATAGTTTAAAGCCAGGTCAGGTGTTTTTAATGCAAACAAACAGTTTTATACAGTACAAATTTGTTACAAATTAAAACCTGAATATTATGAGTCATTACACAGTATAAAACAAAAATGAGGGATTTTTGTTTTTCTGTTTGTTTGCTTAAAACTTTAAAACTACGCAACCTATTTTCGTGCGTTTTTTATTTTTCGTTAAGAGTGATACAAGAGGAAGGTTTAAGTGTGTTATAAGTTATAACTTATAAATAGCCGCGGGGCAGGGCTAGTATATATACGTATTATGTTACCTATTTAACGATTATTATACAAATAAACACCTACTATAAATAATTGCATCTATACTGAAGATAATATGTCAGATTTTATCACATTAGTGCACTGTAAAACTACGCAAGGTCATCATTTACTGCTAGATCGATATTCCAAGAGCGGTGTTTAAAGACTCAATTTTTATTAAGAACTAGTCGCGCTTCGCATCTGCATCATTTTCGTTCTTGTTTCAATGCATTAATCTAGTCTAATCTACCTGTACCGTAAGTTTAGCAACTTTCGTCAATCCATTTACTACTCATTGGGTATAAGAGCGACAAACATACTAACTTTCGCGTTTAATATAATTCGTTAATCTATTAAATTTAAAAACATATTTTGCATGATATGGGTTTTTATTATAGAAGTCTATCAGTTAAACATTTTTATCACAAAACCTTTCTCCGAATGACTACGAATTTCAAAACTGTACACTTTGGTTCTGTACTAGCTATATTTTTGTGTGATAATTTAAATTCAGCCTTCCCTATTGAGTATAATCACCAATTAAAAGTAAATCAGCTTGAAAGATTAGTATCAAAATATGTAATTTTACATTTACAAAAAAAAACTAGTAGCACAAGATTGTTGATGAAGAAACGAATTACATATTGATATTTTATCAAAGCTAAGAGTAATGCGTCTCAATTACGTTTATTAATAGCTATCCTTGACACGACGCAACATTAGTTGGGTGCAATTTTCTTGTTTACATACAGTGTATCACGTTTGCTTTGCTATTGTGTACTTATGTCTACTATACATATTAAAGAACTTTGACGAGTGATATTGAATCTATATGTTAGTGAAATGTACCTATTTATAATTTTACTGTAAGCGACCGCTACTAATGCGCTGCATTGAATCGCGCTAATTTGATATTTATGAGATTTATCGTATATACAATTTCACGATATCGAACCATTCGGGCCTAAAAAAAAAATAGGGGGGAAGTACGAAATAATTACAATATCCTTATTTAAATATGTACTAATGAACTATACAAACTGTAATTATCAAGCACCTGTTTTTTTCGTAAAAATATGTCTACATGTAACTTCCTACTTGAAAAGGAGCATATACATAGATTATAAGTATTTGTTCTTAAAGTAAATCATTTTATAAATGAAGTACTTATATAAAAATATTAACTTAAGATGCAGTCGGTAAATTAAACGTCCAATATTTTTGATTCCGGACCTGTTATCGTTCTTAGAAAGCATACAACTAGTTATCATATACCAAACCTTTATAGTTAGACGTAGGTATCAAAATAAAATACTAACTAAATCTCTTCAGTCATCAGTCTCAAGCTGTGGACACTGACACTTGAATCCTATTACCCAGACGAATTTATCACACCGTAACATCATCAATCACTTTTATCTTCTTCCAACAGTTTTACAGACAAACCTCCAGACGATCCATCGCACTGTCGGCTGTTTTATTCCATGGAAAGTCGATCAGTAAACATAATTGTGTATAGCTGGCCTAATGCTACTTCGTTCACGTATAGTACGCGTCATTTATGTTTAGTGCTGGACGAGAATAGCTGCGCATCGGTAGAATCGCGGTCGTAATTGACGTATTGGTGCGAGAAAGACAACACTGGGACAACCAATCAACGCTCGCGCGCCCGACGATCACGCGCCCCGCGCGCCGCGCCGCTACCTCGGTACCTTATTTTTGACTTCTGCGCAGGTTTCGTTCAGCGCTAAAAATTCGTGACGCGTACCTATCCTATTTGTAACCTTTTTTTCGTAGTGAAAAGGCATTATGCTTTCGACCCGGGGATATGTGGGGCTCCCGAACGCTCATCGCCGACGAATCATCCTATTTGTAACCTACCCTACATAAGAACTATATCTCGTACTTCAAGGAATAATAAAAAAACGAAATCGGTTCAACAGTCTACAGGTTGTTCACCTAGCAACACATGATAATTAACGATTCAAATTTATATTCTAGACCAGATAATATACAGGATATCGATAGAAATCTGACCACAAATGTTTCGGTTATAGCATCTACGTTCATACTTAAAGTGTGAGAGAAAAACTATAACATAATAACATCGGAAAACTGTATATATCATGTATTGGCCTGATGTACTGTATCTATTCTGTTTGACACGGAGCCAAAATGATTAGTGTACCAGAATACCAGAATACTGGCAGGGCTTCGACAGGCGAAAGCATTTTTAATAAACCTACACTATATATTATTTATACTTCAAATAATATTCAATAAAAATTATATTTATAAGACTTTAATAAGAACCAATATTGAACAAATTAGCTGACCACTATGGGCCAAAAAACAATTTTTTTACTTGTATGAACATATTTAAAGTGCTTATTAAATAGAAATAAGCGTATATAAGTTGAATTTGAAACTAATGTGCCCTAATTTTTGTACGGTCTTTACTCGTTAAAGATTGTGAAACCTTTGTGTTAATTTTTAAATTTGAAAAAATATCTCATCATGTATTAAAGAGACTGCGATTTACACGAATATAAAAAAATCCGAACATAGAAACAACAATTGGCAGAGTATTGCTCGGAGTTTATTCCAGTTTTCACTGGTCTTATTACTTGTAGATTATGTTTAATTTATAATCAATTAATATCAAAATATTTAATCGGTCAAGATAACGATTAACGAGGTATCCAAGAAAAATATTTTTCTTTTGCTCAACAAAAACGTATGAATGTCTCGTAATTATTTTACTCTATGGAAGTAGAAACACATTGAAAAATAATATTCTGAGTGATGGTCAATATCTTTGGTAGATACCCAACAATGGGCAGATTATTCGTATCTAATCCTTACAAATGAGGTATACTTAGCTTTGAGTAACTACTAATCCATATTTAAGTGCACTTGACTTGAGCACTCAGTACTTAGTATGAAAATAGCTAAGCCAGGTTTAAGCGAAATGTAGCACTGAAGTCTAGGTACAGACTACAAAAGTATGTAATGTAGTGGGTTTCATTCAGAAATAGGTACTAATAATCTTAATACTATATCATTCGTTATTATCAAAATATAGAGAAAACCAATTAAACCATAATATAAAAATGAACCCCCGATGTACAAGGATGGTTTTTAAGCCAAAAAAAAATGGTAGGCCTATTCCTTATACAATGAGGTTTCGGGTTAGTTTAGTACAGCGTGAACAAAGTCGCTTTGGGCCGGCTAGTTTTTAAAAAATGTTTAGTAATGTTGAAGGTATACGCGTTCTATGTAGTTTTCTGCGATAACATGTAGATTTCTAGTCACCTGTAACTATCACGTATCATCAGCCATATAACTGGTTTACCCAAAAACTAGTTCGCAGTAAAGCAGAAATTTAAACTATGCAAAAGAATAGTAGAACAAATATTTATATTTTTAGTTTGTTCCACTTTTCTTTACTAGCTATTTTGCGGCGTCCTAGTTTATATTAACATCGGACTAACGAAGGTTGTCTTTTGTTCAAGATGACAGAATGAATTTCAGCTAGCTTGCGCTTTTTAAGATGCATTGTGAACTTTTCAAATATCATTTTTTTATTATTTTATAATCGTAATATTCTTTAATATGCAATAAGAAACCCACAAAAATACAAATCGTGTAAATTATAAGACAACATTCGGTCACTAACACTTAATATTATAAATAGATGTATTTATACACAATTGTGATATCTATGTAGGGAGAGCCAGAAAACGTAAATTTAATTAATAAGCTAAATTTTATTAAAAAAGGGTTAATGTGTTCTCAATATATTGTAATCTAACCGTGATATTTCTAAATCGATAGATAATGATTAATAAGATTGGGTATAATATGTACTTATTTCGATTTAATATTAGAAATACGAATGATCGAATAAAATATATCGAATAAAATTGTTCTAACTAATCGTAACTCGTCGTAATCACTCTTTATAAAAGTAATACATCGCGATAATCAATTTTGTGTCAACAAATAACATAACGTAAAAGTAAAATGAAAACTGCGTGTGGACATGCATACAATCAGGGTTACGAATTGGTTCAATTCATTATAAAAGCCGCTTTCTCCACTTTAGGAAATTTTGACATAAAAAAATCGCTTAGAAGTTGAATATCTCGCATAGGGATAGATCAACTAAAATATCTAAGCAACCTCAAGTGTTACAAAATTATCATGTGACATCCCTGAGTAAGGAGTACCAGCGAAAAAAAATATTTTCTTTAATTAGGAGTTCCAAATGAATTTCATGATTTTATAAAACGTTCGAAACTTTACAACACTATAAAAACCGGCTCAGTGCGAGCTTCATTTATGCAACAAACTTTCCCTGATCTGATCTAACGTAATGATTCTGATTTGTCTTTTTCATTTATTATAATCCTTCTGAATCTATCTAGGCGTATTCTGGATTGGTCTAAGATAAATCTGTTTCTTCTAAGATGAAACCAAAAAGATTGTATAATACTTTGAGTAGTCTATGATTGAACCGGTTTAACTGAATAAAATTTACGAAAAGTAAATTTAATTTTATCTTGAGGTACGAAACTCGTACGTAAAGATATAATTAACGTATCACTTCGATACGTGAACAGTTTAAGGTAATTGAACATTACATAAGATGGTCACTGTACTTGCGGCGTACGGGCATCGTAAACGAAGCTTGGAAACACGCCCCCGCGTCGCATTTAAATCTAAAAATAGCTTGTTTCACACATACATGCTTTCGATATGTATGACACCTATCCCGAATACTTATATTAATAATATTTATTATATGTATATCTATATTACTTGAAATGGTATGTAAAAAAAATACTTCTTTCATAAAACTAGGATAGCATACTCAAACTAAATTTAAAGTGACAAATATATTTTTTTAGTTAAAATTCTAGTTATAACAACAACAAAAAAATACTTTCATAGTTTACTTAGTATTTTTTCCTCTTTGTAATAATTGTAAACAAGCAGTTATCAACATCAGATAATGATGATTTCATGGCAAAATAAATGCAACTGACTCTTTGTAGACATAAATGCGCTCTACAATTTCCTGTTATTACTAGGATAGACAATATTATTGCATAAAATGCACTTCAAATTTTTTTTAAAGAACTTTTATACTAATAAAGTTTTTTGTTATCTGTTGACTTTTTTGACACTTTCCAACTGTCAATCTATACTACATACATACTCTGTATTTATCTTTAATATAACTATGTTTATACATAATAATATACTCTTTGATCTATCTGCTAAGTTCATACAAGTACTGCAGTGTATACTTGACTCAATGTATATTGCGGAATACACAGCTTAGTAGCTTTTATTCATGTTATAAAATCACACAATTTACATGTACATATATTGTATATTATAACAATTTTAAAATGTATACAAATTTGAAATTTTATAACATGTTTGTTCACCATATCTCTGATTATATTATACCAAAAGTTGTATGATTATAACTATCAAATGTAAGCATCTGATAAATGATAATGCATTATTTAATATTATATAAAGTAAATTTGAGGCAGATAGTAAATACCTTTAAACTTGTTATGCTTGTGAAATCACATTTTTTATATAAAAAATGCTTATATAAGAATTTTTAGTTACTTAAAATTTGAAATTAACTTATTTTAATGATAAAATCTATGTATTTACAAGAATGCCATACCATTACTCATTCATATATTTTTATTTATACTTATTAAATTCTGTTATCATTTTTTATACCTACTTTATTTCAACAAAATTAATAAAAACAGTCAATTTCTGTCTTGCTTTTATTATTTAGTGTTCATGTAAGAAAGTGTATTATTATTAATATTCTTTTGAGTATTACCCCACCTAATTGGATTTAAACCCTTTAGAGGTAGTATTTTCCAAATCAATCAGAATAAGTATCTAAGAGTATAAAATCTATCCCTATCAATATAACACTACTTCATGTGGACTTCCATACAATGATATTACCACCCTGGTATAAGTCATGTCATTTTGGCCTATTAGAGTTTGGTATAAGTAAAAAAAACAACATACCTGATGTTTTGGTATTTTAGAACATACTCTTCTAGAACTGGTAGCGTTTGATGGTGGTGGGGATGTGGGTGGAATCCCAACCCCTTTGGACGATTGAAGACGAGTTTTAACCACTTCAAGAGGACATGTGACTACAGCACCAGCTGTACCTGCTACCCTGTAGAAAGAAATAATTATTGTATAATTTCTAGGAAAAGTTGTGTTCTGTATTATAGTTAAATATATGTAAATTACTATCAAATGAAAAATTATATAATGAGAAGAAAATTGCCATGAAATTGCTTGTTTACTGAAATAAAGGTTGCCTAAGACTTATAAATTTAGTATAAAAATTTAAAACTATATTTTGTTTAACAATGATTACTTAATTCCCATATAAGTTGGTTTTTAAAAAGATGAGGCAAAATTTAATAAGAATCTAAACCTTCCTTTAGGCTTCAAGGCAAGATTAAGGTCAAGTGTCCATCTTCCATAAAAAGTTAATAACAATTTCATTTAATTAAAAATATTGAATTTACATAAGCCTTAAAAATGTCAATATTTACAAAACTACATTAGAATGATATTATCTGATAAAAATAATACATTGTAAATTTAATAACTGATTGCATTATACAAATGATTTACATTTAATAAAAAATTCCTCAGAAAAATCATAAATAAAATATAATCATCGATAAATTATCTTGTAAAAACAGTAATTGGTTTTCAAATAATTGGATTTAATGCTTTTTTGGAAAGATATTTAAATTATTAGTAAGATAATTCGGAAATATGTAACCTATTTCATACTTCAGAGACATATGTCATTTTTAATTTTTTATAAATTGTAACACTTAATTGATTTTATTTCATTATTGCTTTGATTATTTACATTAGCTGTGATTGAAGTGAGAGGTATTTCATTTGTTAAAATTATTATCAATACTTAACACTGAATCGACTCTTTTTTTTAAATTACATAAAAATGTATCATTTGTATTTATCATTGCGTACAGTATTAATATAAAATCTAGTAGGAAACTTACATGTTGTCAAATGATATTATTATTAAAAAAAACATCTTTAATAGGTCAGTAAATTATGAAAATATGCATAATTCTACCTTTATAATCAGTATAGATAATTAAAATACATAATTTTAAGTAAATAACAAAAGTCAAGTCAATAAAAAGAGCAATATGAAAAAGAAAAAAAAGGAATTTAAATTAAGTTATGCTTAGATACAGTTAGTAAATATGGAACATATTTTTTTATAATATATTTACTTTATATTACGAGAGTATTAAAATTTCGTCACAATAATTTAAGTAAAATATGACTTTTCAGGGTGTATCTTACTCATATCATATAAACACTGACAAGACCACATGTTGTTATTAAGTTATTAGAAAAGAACTACGCACAATAATAATATACATTTTCACTTAAAAGACAAGTACGTATAAAAACTGAAACTCACCCTCCAGCTACAAGGTGAATTGCTGTATCCCTTTGAGACATTTTAGCGCCACCGGAATAACAACATGACTACAAATTGCAGAGTCTAAAAATAAACAAATGCACCACTTCCACTTATGGCCTTAAAGCGATGTCTGCACAAGAAACAATATATTTACTAAACTTTTAACTGTAATTTCACTGTACTCATAAACTGAAAAAGTTATAATTAATCGCAATTGTTTGTATTGCGATCAAAATCGTATTTACTACATCTACACATACAACATAATATTCAACACAAAGTTGTGACACGCAACGCAGCACATTAGCAGTCTCAACAACACAAACAGTGCGGCCGTGAATGGCTGATTGACCGCGCCGCAAGCAGAACGATCGGAGTTCACGTGCGTTATCACACGTACGTCATCCGTCCAAGTAAAAAATAGGAATCACGTAAAAATAAACTTTACGATGTTATTTCTTAAGGTGATTGTCAGTTAGCACATTATGAAGAGGAATATTTTGGAGAATATTCCTATTCTAATAAGCACTGTTTGAAAAAGTATTGCTATTGTAAAACTTTTTTTAAAGCTATAATATCAATAGTATCTAAAATTTAATTACTCGGCGTTACTCATTTTTACAAGTCACAGTTATCTTACTTAAAATTAAAGTATGGATAAGATGTTACTTATCAGCTTAATTTATTCTTAATGTTAAATAAAATTACATTTATCATTAAATAAGTCAAAGTACTATTTTTTTTAATGTCGGAACATATTTTGTCACGTCGGTCAAAGTTTTCTCACGTCGGCATAATTTAGTTAAATGAGAAAAGAAATTAATTAATAAAGACGTTTTTATCCAACTAGATAGAAATTAGAAACGTGTTAGGTATGTTCAACTTTTAATCAAGTTGGTTTCAGGCTGTCAATGTCGAAGTCAGGGCTTGACAATATTGACGTTACTCTCGCTGACTTTTATGTGACATTTCTCCTGTATATGGAATACCCTTGCAAATATTTGCCGATTTAATTTATTGCATAATTCATATGAAGTAACATTGATTTGAAAAAAAAGAAACCTGATAAAATATTCAAAGAACTCGAAAACAGTATCAAATAAAATGTATGCTGCCCGCCGCATTACCAGCTTAGTGTAAGTAGTTTATTAATTATATGCAATTTTATACTTACCTCAACTTTGGACTATAACTAAAATACTAGGACTAAATAATAACAAGGCAATTCCAAAAACACTCTTATTAGGTATAATAAATCGCTTTACTGTTATATTCTGAATCATTAAAATATTAAAAAGGTGAGTAATATATTTCATTATAAATAAAGTATCGTATGTTAATTAATATTTCCAGACGAGTGGGTTCTCGTAACAAGCACACATTACCAGAAATGCCTTATGAATATAATGCGTTAGAACCCGTCATCAGCCGTGAGATCATGAGCCTACATCACAGCAAACATCACGCCACATACATCAATAATTTAAACGCAGCTGAAGAGAAATTAGCACAGGCCCAAGCCAAAGGTTGTATAAGATTGTTGTATATTAGCTACTTGTCAATTTTTGTCTCTCTGTTTTTGATGCAAAGGGGTAATTTTATACAATGGTATTTAGCAGGCACAATTTATTTTCTAACAGTGAAGATTTCATTCAAGGTGTCTTGTCTTTGTGTTTTATGTATATATTTATTTAATTCGAAATTTATTAAAATCTTTAAGTTCAAAATTTTCATAAGTAAAAAATTTTGTTTTGCTTTGACAGCAGCAGACACGAACACACTCTTATCGGTGCTTAGTGCTATTAAGTTTAATGGAGGTGGCCATGTAAACCATTCCATTTTGTGGTGTAATCTCAGCCCTTGTCGTTCAAAACCATCCTGTTTATTTCTCACTGCTATAGAAAAGTAACTTTTTTTTTTCTTTAAGAAGTACCTGTACCATTAATAATGTAGAATTTAGATTATTATATTTTGGTAGTCAAGAAGTTGAAAGTGTTTTTTATTATCATCAACCTTAATAGCCTATTTATGCTAAGAATATGATTAAATAAGAAGTTATTTAAAATAAGTAAAAAAGAAAACTCTTATTATTTAATTAGACAGTGGAGATAGTGTTTTGAGAGTCGTTATTATGAAATATTTTTTATGGATAATCCTCAGGTGACATTCAAACCATCATCAGTCTTGCCCCAGCTCTAAAGTTCAATGGCGGCGGTCACATCAACCATACTATTTTCTGGCAGAACTTGTCCCCTAAGGGAGGGAAACCATCTGATACTCTAATCAAAGCTATTGAAAAGTATGAGTTGTTTTGAGTATATATATGGCTATATGCTTGTGCCCTATTTCTTCTTTTAATTTCTAAGCTTGCTATGTTGCATGAGCTTTTTTTCCTGGCTGGTTTGCATAATTTAATGCGAAGATATAACTGCAATAGACATACTTATGCTTATGATAGAAAAATAATCTTTTTTTAAGTAATTACTCTATAATGTTTGCTACTATGTAAAATCAAATACAAAATATTAAAATAGTATTGAAGACATCAAAGGACACAATATAATCTTCCTATTGCATATATGGAATCAAGCATACATTAAAGACCAAAATTATTTATAGTCAAGATTAAATTTTAAAAACCCACTTTGACCTCAACATTCTAAAAATACTATTGATAAATAATAGTTGTCTATTGATAACTGTTGTTATGTTTATTATACATGTTCAACCATATCTCCTACTTTGCATGTCTCATTGCTTAGTAAAATATATTGTGTTAGTTAATTGTGCTTTGTTATTGTATTTAATTTTGTTTATGTCCTGTTGAATTTGTTTTTTTCTTTGTCTATGTCCATAGTATAATAGAGACTAAATAGATAATTGTAGACTTAAACTTGGCTTATAGCATTGTAATCAGTAATGTTTGTTGTTTATTATAAAAACCTAGCACATTAAAAGGTTATTTCTATATTAATATAAAAAAACATTTCTACTTGTTTATGTTTAGTATCAGTTACAATGTTATGAAATCAATAATCAATATATCAATAACTAAAATTCCCATTGAAAATTTCACTCAAAAGGATGTATTTAATAGAATTAAATTACATATATAAATCACTAACATTTTCAGAGACTTTGGTTCACTCGAGAATATGAAGAACCAGCTTGCTACAGCATCTGTAGGTGTCCAAGGTTCCGGTTGGGGCTGGCTCGGATATAATAAGATGATGAAGAAGTTGCAAATCAGCACATGCCAGAATCAAGATCCATTGGAAGCTACTACTGGTAAGTTTGTTATTGATTAATTATTCATGGTATTTCCGATTGGCAACATGAAAAAAAAACAAACAAATTTTGGAATCTGGAATCGAGCATTTTGGTCAAAAAAATATTCATCTACAAGCTTGTTAAGAAATATCTAATGTAAGTTTAGGGAAAAAAATAAATTAAAAGTATTTTATAAAAAAGTATTTGTCAGCTAATGAATATTAAATTGGAATTTTGTATTTTCAGGTTTAGTTCCACTCTTTGGAATCGATGTTTGGGAACATGCTTACTACCTGCAATACAAAAATGTTCGTGCCGACTATGTTAAGGCTATTTTTGACGTAGCCAACTGGCAAGATATCTCGTCGCGTTATGAAAATGCCATTAAGTAGATTCATTAAATATACAAATTATATATAAACATCATCTGAATATGAAGTCTAAAACGACGTTCACCTAGTGATACCAGTTGCATTAATAATACCTAGTGTTATATTGTAATGCCTTTATAATTACGCCTTTACATTATTTGTTGGCTGCACCTTAATATAATTTAGAACAAATATTTGTGTTTTATTTCATAAAAAAATATGTAAACCGTATTCACATCCACAATGATCACAGCTTAGTGAATATGACTTGACGCTGACGCTGATTCTTGATATTTTAAATTTGGATGTGCCTCACACGTCGCGCACGGGGTACATACTCTCCCGTTTGCTGTTTGTTTAAAATACATTTTAATTTAATTATTTCTGGCTTTATTGAGCTCAATAAATATCTAATAATACTGCACTGCATTATTATAGTACACCGGATCTGAAAAAGTAACAATATATAAATTTTGGAATTCTTTTAAACTGTTTAACGACCTTTTTTACCTAATAACCACACAGTTTAAATGGTAGGTTTTAATGGAAAAAATATGTAAGTGCGATCTTAATATCCAATAACTTACGTGAAATGAAACGTAGTGAATAGGGATAATTTTCTGTCAAAGTCAAATGAGTCGATTGAGTTGACATTTGTCAGCCCTAGTGACTGAATCTGTATGGTTGATATTGCGGTGAGAAATAAATAAATATTAAATTTGTTTGTTTATGAACTCTTATATTGTTAGTACAATCGCGTTCTCCTAAGAAATCTGCAGCTCTTCACAATCCTGTAAGTAGTCTTTCCATTAATGCAGTCTTTTATCTAGCCGTAATTGCGTTGAAGTTATCGATTTTTCTCTCAGCTATAGTTTCTAACATGACCAATCTTCATTAGAGGGCTGAGATAACTTAATAAACAAAACACAAAGGGATACTACGTCACAAGTAAGCATTTGTAGCAATACTTTAATATACAAATTATTGTTACGCAGTTTTTACACAATTAGTAAACCTTTCATGACTGAAGGTCGTTGTGCATTAGGAAATTATAGAGTACCGAAACGGATTAAAGTACATCTGATACGAATGTTTAAAGAATAACTATTAAAAATTTAAAAACAAAGAATTAGCATAACTTAAATATATTTTTTAAGATTCTAATTAGAACATGTCAAATTATTGATGAAATGCAATTTTCGGGCTTAGAAACTATTTTAAGGTGCAGTCATGCAATGTTGTCAATTAGGTTGCATGTTGAAGTACACACCCTAATTAAAATTAGGGGAATCCAATTTGTTCCAATTGTTGATGGAAATAAGTCAAGTGTTGTATAGGTCAGGTTTGATATGGCTAATATGAGTAATGTTGGATTATGTATGATTCTAGTATGGCTTATAGCAATTTAAGTATTTATCTTTACTTGCTATTGCATTAGGTGCTGATCCATGATTTAGTTTACTAATGGCTTCTTTAATTTTTCTTTGTATACACTATAGACTATACATGCCAATTTCTAACAAAGGTTTAATATGAAGTCGAATTGTTGAGAGTTTTATCCTAGAAACAATCTGAACACACACACAATAAACTTTTTTGTTAAGAATAATAATAGTAAGTTCAAGATTAAACAAGCTTATTCAATAGTGGTTATTCATATTAAAATATATGTCCATAAAATTTAATATTAATATAAATATGCATACGATTATACTTAACATGCAAATGTAAATTCCTATTCTTGCATTAAAAATACTTGGAAACTGAGTACAATGTAGAATACAATGTCAAGGGCAATTTAGCAGAAATAATAGTTTAAAATGCACATTTGCATAAACATACTGAAACTATTAACATTATTTTTTTAACTAACGGTTGTATTTTTTTTTAATTATTGTCATATTTGAATCGTTCCCAGTTCAATAAATTGCAAATATTTCAAACCCTTTCACAGAGGATCATTTTTGTTGCTGTTCTTTCGAATTTTGCTCTTTCTTAATTATTGCCATATAAAAAAAACCGTAAAAATTTTTTTTTGATGAGAAAAAAAAATGTCATTAAGTCTATTGTTTAAAGGGGTGTGGGAAGTGGTGGTTTAACATAAAGAGCACCAGCAGACCAGCAGAGATCAGCATTACATTTGTAGCAAAATTAATCTACTGTGGCTTGTGTCTTAAAATCTTTCGGCATAATATTTGAAATTAATACTTTTATAAAAAAGCATTTGTTTACTGGTTCTATGGATGTCGAATTTTAAAGAAGTAATTTTTTAGACATTAATTAAATAATAAAGTGCTAATTTAACATTATGAAATATCACCGGTAGAATACGCGAGCGGATCCACGGGTTGCGGCTAGTTCAAATATGCATGAGTGTCCGCGGAAGGGAAAATGCTAGGTAATATAGCGATTGTTATCAAGGGTGGCGCCGCACGCGATACTCGGTGAATGCACTCTATAGGCTAGAATGGACTATGACTATCAAATGTTTTATATTTGTTATGTTTGTTGCTAAAGTGTTCTTCTTTGTGCAAAACGTTTCTTCGTTCATACTTTTCTATTAATACAGGCTGTTATAAAATTTAGTTTCGTATGTTTAAGTTATTACAGACTTCTCGCGTGCATACGAATTTATATATGTATATCAGATGGTGCATTTACATTGAGAATACAAAAGACTTCACAAAAATTGTGGACTTAGTGAAGAGTTTTGTTTTTTTTAATATTTAGTGTTGCTATGTTTAAAATATCAATTGCGTTAATCGACTTTCAAATCATGCTATACATTTTATAACAGTTGGCGAATATTTTGTACTTATGCAATGACATGATATTGGTCGAGTTACCATATCGCAAAAACAAATCACTTACAATCTTATAAGCCGTCACACATATAACGATTGCCATTGTTTACGGGGCTACGATTAATCAAGCTGTTTTATGTGCTCGTGTCAATAATCTTCCGACGAAAGCCATTCGCAGTGCGTTCACCTTTTGTCTGTTTTGCCCTGTGAACTTGTAGCCAGAGATTATCGATCGTGGACCAAATGAAACTTCTATTGCCTACTGTTTGTATGAATAGTATGAAGGCATGTCCATAGACGAAAAAGTTTAATGAAATGTGACAATCTATATAAAAGTTTGAAATTATGTCTAAAATGACTAGCCGAATATTATGATGTAACTACGTATTTATTCCTGGCGGAAGAAGTCGAGATGGTTATGAAATCAAATTATCTATTTAAATGAATAAACATAACAATTATGTACCTATTGTAGGTTACGTGACCTCTAAAAAGAACTAAAAATCAAACCAGCTCTGCACCTGTCGCCATTGTTACGGTGCACATAAAGCCCTGTACCTATTTCATTTTCTAGTCTCTGTAGTGCGCTCTCGTAAAAATGGTTTACCCGTTCCTTTGTCTAACCGGAGTCTTTCATCTGACGTGACTTTACTGGACACCGCTGTTTACATCGACTAGACAACAAGATAATAGTCGAGGGTTGTTTAGAAATGTATTGGATGATGTTTTTATGATATATTTGGTGAAAAGTTATATTTGATTTAATCCGAATTTATGCATATATTGTATAGGTACACCTTCCTATTAAAATCGTATAAAAACGCACGAAAATCGTTGTGTAGTTGTAAAGACTAAACTAATTTGTTTTGTACTAGATAGGTAATGATTATTAATTATCTGTTAATGTTTCTCGGCATAAAAGATGGTGCGTTTTTTTTTAATTTTGTAGAGTCTATCAGTCTAGAATTTTACAAAGACAAACAACGACTACGGACTTTTAAAATTATATTTTGTTTCGTACAATGACGTTGTAAAAAATATGTTTTACTATTGTAATTATTATAGAAACCAGAAAGACATTTAAAACAAGAAATATAATAAGTTTATTTCCTTATATTTTTACTAGAACTAGTCATTTAACTATTTCTTAAACTTTATCCCTTTCTTTATGAATTAGTTTATTTTGTTATATATATTTCTCGGCTTGGTTAACAATGTAATTTATCACATCGATTAAAAGCTTGCGATGGCCAGCACTAGTCTAGCACAAACTTTAATATTAACGACCTCGGTAGCTCAAAACTATTATATTACTTTCGCGAGAGTGTATCTGACGTTTAATGAACGAGCTAACGTAGGCGCTTTAATTAATTACTCTGTATTAATAAAGTCTAACAATGCTGTAAGCAATGTCATAATTTCGGTGTTAGCGGAGCTCGCAGCGATTATAAAGTTAACGTAGTTTAATAATATATTAAATTGTAAACAAGCTTTTTAAGGGTTGTTGCTATTATGAAGTAAAACCACAGTACCGTCCCTGTCTGAATGTCTGTGTAAATGAAATATTATTCGAAAATTACACATGACTGAATGTATTTGTAGTCTATAACGATGCTATTTGCCAAATTTTAAAGCTCTAAGACGTAGGTCAAAGGAAAATACCCTATTGGTTTTGATTTCCTCGGTAGTGTCGTAATAATTATAATATAATAAATTTTTTTTAAATATAAATTATCCTTTTAACATAAACTAAAACGTTTGTTTTTCAACTTAATATTCACAGGATTTTAACTAGATACCGTCACGCGTTACAGAAATATACACTCTTGATAGACAGACATACGGTGGAACAACAAAGCGATGTTAAAGGACCAAATTTTTTTCTTGGACTTAGATTATTTTTCAAAACGTCAGATAAAACTAGCTGGAATGTTGGATATTTTACATATTTAACGTTAACACCTGTATCGAAATGCGATGTTATTTATTATTTAATATCTCGGGACACCAATTTCTCTCCGCAAATCTTGCACGTTCGCGAAAATTTCGGTTTCCCGAACATTCCAATAAAGAAGGACAAGGCTCTAATAACAGGGCTCTTTAAGCCCACAGAATGGCACCTCTTACACAGCCAATAGCTCCAGTCCAAAACATACCCTATGTATATAAAATAAAGTCAAATTTACCTTGTATTGAATTGCGTGTAATAAATATAGGAACGAAAAAGTTTCTTAAAGTTAGTAAGACACGCTAAGGGAATATTCGTTTAGCGTAATGTCGGTATCCGTTATAACCTAAGTATGAATGTTTTTTAAAACATCGTGTGAATATAAATGGCTTTTAGTATGTATGAATTGAGGCACCAATTTTATCAGTTACTTAGGGATATATATTTTTGTGAATCGTAGAAGGGTTCCTCTAAGAAGGGTTAATTTTTGAGTGTTTTGAAAAGAATTAAGTCTGAATTAAATCTTGTTTCTTATGTTATTGATATGTTGTTAATTTACTATGTGTTTTTTGTTCCAGATGTATCTGAAGACCTAAGCAGAAATCAACAAAGGTAAGTAACTACAACAAATATACTTTAAAATATGTAGTACTAGGTACTAGCTAGCGTGGATTTCCCCCCTTATCACCCTCTTTTTTCAGTTAAAAAGTAGCCTATGTTTTATCACAGGCTCTAGACCATCTGTGTACCAAATTTGGTTCTAATCGGTTCAGTAGTTTTAGCGTGATGGAACGACAGCAAGACAGGCTGACAGAGTTACTTTCGCATTTATAATATTAGTATGGATGTAAAAAAAAAGTTGTTTTAATATTGTAAATATGATATTTGATTATTGTATCGGAAAATGCGTATAACGTTGTATTTCGTTACGGTGATTTGATTTTGTTAATCTTGTAAAAGGACCAAATCTCCCGGGAATCCGAGCGTTGCTCGTTAGTGATATTAAAAATATGTATGAAATTTATAATGTGCTTTGTATATCATTTTATAGAAAAATAATAAATTGTCCGTATTTAAGCAAAATGGAACCACTCGACAAAAATTTTCATTTTTGGATTTATTTCAAGAAATCTTATCTAAATATGGTCTGTTTTCTTTTACCAAACACCCCACACATTTTTTTCATTCTAAAAAAAAATTGGAATGAAAAAATGACCATAGATGTATGAATGAATGACCATGAAATAGACCATATTTTAAAGATAAGAATTCTTGAATAAACTCCAAAAAGAAAATTTGTCGAGTTGTTTCATTTTGCATAAATACGGACTAATTAAAATGAGTATTTATTGGAAATTTTACATTGTTTTAAACATATGATCTATCGAAAATGTATCCTTCCTATGACGTCATTAAGGTGACAGAACAAAATTTAAGTCTACCTTTATTGAAATTGGAATAAATTTATAAGCTTACTTAAACAGGACACATATTCTCTTATCAATACTATAGTGACAATGCTAAGACTATGAAAACGAAAATTTTTTAGTCAGTGCGCAGGTATAGTCTAAAAAAGATTTTTAAAAACTTAATTTCTGCATTAAAATTCAGTTAAGACATGAAAAATGGAGTCTATTTCTTAAATAATAATAATAATCATTTATGGCTAAAACAACCAATACATTGGTAAGCAACAAGCTCCACACAATCATAATTCTGGATAAAACATTATTATTCAATATTAAATTACATTATTGCAATTATACATTAAAAAGTTATGTCAATAAAATACTATTATGTTAAATGTTATGTCAATAAGTATGGAATGTCAAATTTAATAATTAAAATTAGCTATCAATTTAAGTATTCATTAACCGAATAATAGTTTATTTGAAAGCAAATAAGGTCGGGGTAAAATGCTACTTTTAATATCTACTATAATATTGTACGTTATTATTTCTTAAACACCAAAAAGCTACTTCGCAAAAGCTCAGGTGCGTCCTCTAATTGGGTTCATGTAACCGAAATGAAATATTGTTTCAACTTGTAATAACTTAGAAATAACAGTAATTAAGGCCATTTTTACAGAAAATGTATTAAGTTCTTGTTTATGATAAAATGTGAATTTATCTAAAAGGTAAAATATGAATTTAGCCCTTTATTTATTTATTTATGTACTTTTAAAGAACTGCCATATTTTATTTCATTCTGTGCAGACTGCATTGTATTATCAGCAGACAAGTAAACATATATACAGTTTTTGACTACGGGGAATCCATTTTATTTCCAATGTCAGGTTTCCTGCTTTTCACCAATTTGAGTGATTTCCTCTAGCCGGCAATTTCCCCAGCAGACAATTCGTTTATCTATTTCTACAATATGTATGTTTTTGTTATGTTTGATGTTTTAACATTTACTTTACGATTTTTTCAAATGTGTTGTTTACGTGTATGTAGAAGAATATGTTAAACGAATGTTATTGTTTTTTGTAGATTTTTTCGCTAGAGCTAGAGTATTCCTATATTGGGAGTATAAGTATGAAATAAGTTGCGCTCCATCAATTTGATTCTACATCTTGGTAAACCATTAACAAAATTACAAAATATGTTTTCGTCCAGAGACCAAACAGCAAACAAACAATGGAAGAACGTGACCATTTTTTTATACTAGTTAGATATTAGGTAAAGTTTCTTAAATTATCTTTACGTAACGAAAAACTAATTTACATGTAAATTGGAAAATGTTTGTTCATATCCATCCGTAAATTATGATTATTGCAGGAATATTAAGTAGGCCTTGTTTTCTTGGAGACAATGTTCTCCGTTATTTCAAGTCACGTTTGCATTGTATACACGGAATATCATTTTGCGACTGTTTCTTAAGAGCCATTCTTAAATAAAATCATGAAATTTGTTTACCAACCCTTCATAAAGGTCATCGTCTACATTAACGCCCCTTTTTTAAATACGTCCCCCTTCTATTAGCCTTTAGACTAGCTAAAAAAACTGAAAAAATTGGTTCTTGACTTTTGGATACTTAAATTGTAAATTTCATATTAATGAAAATGAATCATTTAGAAACTATTCTCTGCGTAGCCAGACACACTAATATTTTAACATTTAAACTCAAAACAAACTAAACTAAACTTAGAAACATAGGTCACTCCCTGAAGCGTAGACGCAATTTAATAAATAATAAGTAATTGACGTATTTTCTGTCGGCTAACGTTATTACTGAAACATACTTGAGACAACCTCTAAGTTGCGAAGCGTGGGCGTTTGTGGATCTAATTCAGCATGTATAATCTGCCAATTTCGTTTTATATTTATATTATACATGTAGTTGAGTAGACCGGTCGGCTTTCTGGCGCCGGGTCGTTGCAGAAATTACGTTGTGTGTATATGATGTTAATTGTTGTAATTGAAAAGTACATTTAGAGCAATTGCACGCTAAAGACTTTAATCTGTTGATGGTTTGTTTTTAAGGCATTTTGAAGCAAATTGTAACTATAAGGGGTATATCGATACAGATTTTTTGTATTATATGAATTTATTTATATCAAGCTCCTAAGTAGACAGTTTTTGGAAAGTCCTTTGGTCTAAACTGCACACGCTTTGCCTAATTTGTCGTGAAAGCGTAAGAGACAGGCAGATAGAAAGATAGTCAGGTCGGTTTACGTTTATAAATAATTAAATAAATAAATATTTTCAGGACATTTATACACAGCGCCATCTAGTTCCAAGCTAAGCAGAAGCTTGTGTTCTGGCAACTAACTAGATAACGGAATAAATTACATATACTTTCATATAAACTTTGAC
>DWAJ01001712.1:0-20849 GCA_018238005.1 Eurema mandarina | reverse complement strand
AACACCCAGACCCCAGAAAAATACAAATGTAAATTACAAATATATTTTTCCGGTGTGGGAATCGAACCCACGACCCTTCGCTCAGAAGGCAGGTGTATTACCTACTGCGCCAAGCGGTCGTCAAGAATAAAGATAATACGTTTGTCGTTGTCTATAGAGCCAAAAATAATTGCATACTTTCAAAAGCAGAGAGACATTTCTGTTACATAAAAACACACACAAAACCTCAAATTCCTTCAATTAGGTAAAGGTCATAATTTCTCGTATAATTCAATTACAAGCTACATAATATTGACAGTCTAGTTGCGTAACGCGGCTCCGCTCGCCGCCCGCCGGGCGAGGCGAGGTGCCATCGCTAGACCTCAAATATTCACGTATTATATAACATTTGTTTTTAACGGTATTCCACTCAGTAGTAATATGTGTGGAAACTGCGAAATGTGTGTTTGTTTACAACAATCTTAATAACAGGTTGTTGAGTTGACTGTTGACTCTACGATTATGCGTCTTTGAAATTATGTTATAGCTGCATTTGTACATGCTCAGACAGAAAAGGCATCAAGTAATGGCATGTGATCAGAGATGTGATTGTGTCGTTCGGTCAGTGACCGGAGACCCCTTTTATCCTAAAATCCCTTATATTCCTTTTCACTCACTCAATCTTTTCTTCAATTATGTACAGATCGCTTGGAATTAATCAATGTTAAACAACAAAGCCGCCCTTTACCCTTAAATTTAAATTAAATATTCAGTTTGTGAGTCTCGAGAGGTAAAATAAATATAGAGAACCATTTACGTTTTTCAATACAAAATACTTTCAAAGAAACGTCTGTTTCATGTTAAATTATAAAAATAAAATGTTAAAGAAAATAGAATTGTGGTCTCTCGTGGAGCAGTTTTGTTTTAATATTAAACAATACATTTTATAATGAATGCCGTCTTTTGTACAACGGAGCCCGTTCTGTGCCCTTAGGGCTTCGCAAACGGAGGTAGCTACTGTATCTTATGATAACTTTAATATTATTTTAGGGTTACAGAATACAGACAGTTGTATGTGCAAAAGTGGTCTTGACATACTGACTGTACCCTTTTTATTTTTTTAACCAACTTCAAAAAAGGAGGAGGTTCTTAATTCGTCTGTATGTATAATATATTTTTACGCATGGTAAAATACGCATTTAACAATGATTTTTTTTCCAACGTTTATATCTGTGTAAAAACTTGTACATGCCTATCCTCTTCCTAAGCACGAAGGTGTTGTGAGAGAGGTACATACACACACACACACACAAACATAGATTTTTTAAGAGAAAACCCGAATCATTCGATTAATTTAAATTTTTATTGCTATGTAATTATCCATACATTTTCCTTTTTTTCTGACTTTATACATTCAAATGTCTCACTCATTTAGATTACATCTATATCATTAATAATGAATATATACCTACTGTAGAAACGTCAGCGGTTGTATCGGCATAATAGATTAGTTAATGAAACCACACGACATTTGAGACGAGCGGTCGGGAGCCAGTAAGGACGCTTAGTGGCAGACAACCGATACATTCCCTAACACTATTTATATACTTAAACTTACGATAATAACCGTATTAAAAAGTTATGTTTCTAAAAAAAAGTAAAAGAAGTCATTCAATAATAGAGTGTTAAAAGATCAACCATCAATAATTTAATGTCGATGAAGTTGGTAGATGCTCCAGGAAAATTTCCAGTAAACTTAATAATAATCATGAATTGGCCTAAACCAAAAATATGCACCAACATCATTTAGAGACAAAGCAATGGGATCGCATTCGTATCATACAAACCTTTGGAATTTGATTCGTTTATCTAAGTCTATCGTAGTGCGAACCTATTGCTCAGTAGTCAAACGTAGTAAACGAGCAGGCGAGCCTCATGAAAAGTGGTCTTCGCTGCCCATAAAGACTTATCAAGTTGTCAGTTATCAAGGTGGTGTGATTGGTATTACCTGTGACGTGCAGGGTGGTGGTCGAGTTCAGCAGAAGGTAAATCTCTTGAGAGTACGTTGGCTACAGTGCCCTTCAGATCGGAGCAATGTGACATTTGCACATCACAGTTCAGGCAGTATGTCTGGAACTGTGGGAGTACCCACCCAGTCGGTCTCCTGCGAAAGGGATCTCCAAGAAATCTTCGGGATCTAAAAGATGCAGTTCTCTAGCTCGTAAGTAACCTCCAGACGTCATCCAACACCGGGCCAGGCGAGGCCGGCAGCGGAGCGCGGAGACAGCCGACACCGCGCCTTTCGTGACACATGACACCGCTTTTGGCGGTCCACATATTGCGATTTATATTGTTGATATATGATCTATTCACTTACCGTATTAACCAATTGTTCGTCTATCTAAGAATAAGACTTTCAGTTGAAAAAAACAGGAACAAATTAGATATAGCTACAGAGCACAACTCAAAAGTAACAAAACTAACCAAAGCTATAGAGATAAGTCTAAAACTGTGTATTTTACGTATATTATACATATTTTATAAAAATTTGGTTCTCCTTTACATGGATCAGATAGCGAGTACAGATATAATAGGAATAAACATAATGAAACCTAGCTACATTTATTATATACTTATAAGTATAGAAACTTATATTTTTTATTATGTCTATAATATATTTAGATTACTATCTAACTAAGGAATATACTACTGTACTAGTGAAAGCTCGCTATAAAAATCAAGAATAAACTGTCACCCGACCAACTTTTAAATTTAAAACTTTATAGGATTCCGTAAGTTTTTAATTGTTACTCGAAATAAAAAATCACGGTCTAAGCCGGATCTGGGCACAAGGAAACTCCGGTAATGTCATCAGTATTAATTCTGACATTCCGAGATGAAATTACAATCACGATAATTACCGACCGTACGCTATTATTAACTCGACACTTTAAATCAACACGTATTGTTGGGTTTTATAATTATATTATTACCTAATGTAATTATTGTAGTTGACTTTTACTAAAAAGAAATCGTATCTTGTATATAAGTATGTATATTCAATAGTTCAATAATGAATGGGAAAAAGTCAATTTGAGATTGGTTTAACTTTTAAATGTTACTTGCTTTAAAATATTCATTTAAAAAAATGTACGCTCTCTTCTTGAAGCACTCCAAGTCGTAATGTACATGCATACGAGGAAATTAGTAATTACACATTAAAATCTCTATATTTTTTAATCTTATTTCGCCAAACGTGTTAATATTATTTATAAAAATGAATGTCAAAATGTCTTAGTAAGTGCGTAACTCGATAATATCTCAACCGATTTCCATAATTTCGCCTATATTATTAAATTAAACTTATTTCCTTAACTTCTATAAATCTTTTAACTTGCTATTCTGATAAAAAAATGTTTATATACTTAATTAAGAAGAAATACGGATCTTAGATGTTATGTTTATCTTTCATATATATTAGATCTAGGATATACTTATATATATTTCATATAACTAGGATCTAACAGTGTACACTTTCATATTCTCTCCGCATGTGTCTGATCTCAGCGGCGCGTGCGCAGAATATTTGTGTAATTCCGCCTGATTCCTTGTTATTTTACTTATTTTGGCTTTAGCATAGCGGGCAGTGTAGCAGACAGGCTAACTGATAATAAACGACAACCACTCAATAGAAATAGCGATAATAGAGTCACTATTATCGCTTCTGCATATGGAAAAGGAAGAAAAGCAGTGTTAAAATCTTTGTTAGAAACACTTAACTTAAAAAAAATGGATCATTACTTTGGAACATCGTATTTCGTACCCCTAGATAAGTGAGTTCGAAGATGCCTTCTTTCAGCTTACAGAGATATGTTTTAATACAAAACCAAATTTATATTTAAATTCTATTAATTTAGATTTTTACATTTACAGATTGAGGATTGACGGCACCTTTAGTAGCTGAAAGATGTTCCGTGTAATGACAATTTAATATATAATTATATTTTGAGGCCAGAAACAATAGCTTCTATAAGAATATGTTTGTGTGTGTGTGCGTGTGTGTGTAAGACGGTTAACGTCAGCGGTGTCAGCGATGACATAAGAAAGGAATCTGTATCGGGCGGCGAGATGCAAGCCCAGCCACTACCGGTTCCTATCTACCATCTACCATCTGTCGCCAACTGCCTGCCAATGTCACGGACACAGGAATACTTGACTTCGACCGCGAATGACGTAATAGTCTGCCGTTACACATATTATAAAATAATTTTTAACAAAAAATAAACCGACTTCAAACTAAAAAGCAAAAAATTAATTTGCTTCCCACAAAGTAATACGCAATTTATTTAGTATATAGAAATGATTTAATAATTATTTTATAATTTTGAAGTCGGTACCAAGTAAATGCTTTAACAATCTCGATTTAACCAAACAACACACACACGGATGGTACACGGATGGTCTAGAGCCTGGGAAAGAACATAGAGTACTTTTTTTTAATCAACCCCAAAGGTTGCGCCAGGGGTGGAATTTTTTTAATTTTACGCTTTTACGGCCAAACCTCTGAAGCGATTGTAATGAAATTTGGTACACATTGGTCACATGGTCTAGAGCCAGAGATAAAACATAGGCTACTTTTTAACTGGAAAAAAGCGTTAAAAGTTAAGGAAGGGGGGGGTCAAATATGAAAGTCCACGCGGACGGAGTCGCGGGCAGCAGCTAGTAGTCAATAATTATAATAAATGTACATTACTATACAGTACCTGCTAAAAAAGCGGCCCTGTTAACATTACATTAGTACTTTGCTTATTTTAAACATATTCAAGTTATTTATAAAAAGAGCGAAGCGACCACATTTGTAGCTTTTCAAACGATTTTATGTGCAAACGTTTGTCGCTGTAAATGAATCGCCTCTTTAATTCTCGGAACATGCTTTGAACTCCGAGCTTTTGTATTGAATATTTTCATAGAAAATATTTGCACGTTTTGATCTATAAAGCTCGTATTTTCTGCTTTCGTATTTTCTCAACGTCAACTTTAAATAAATAAAAAATCCTTCTAAGTCTAACGAAAATTATAAATTACTAGCCGTTCCTCGCGACTTCGTCCCCGTCGATTTCTTTTTCCATTATTTCTTCGCTCCTATTAGTCGCAGCGTGATGTTATGTCACCTAAAACTTTCCTCAATAAAGGTCTATTTAATAAAATAAGATTTTTTCAGTTCGAACCAGTAGTTCCTGAGATTAGCGCTTTCAAACAAACCCTTGAGCTTTATTATATTAGTATATACTTAGATCAATATCAGAGAAAATACATCAATTTCCTAATATTCATTGTTAATGTCCCCTTTTTAATCTACATTTTTAGATATTTCTCGTGTTTAATCTGTCTTTGTAATACGTAAATAGATAAATAATTTATTTCCTAGCAACACTTTATTTGCAGACTCCGTAAATAAGATCTAATATTCAGAATGCAACCTCAAATCTCGTCATAACCGTTTAAGAAATTTAATTACCGAAAATAACAATTGACCGAGTTTTTGTTAATATATTCCAAATGCATTGCTGCATTATTATTATAGTATTGCAACGAATTGTCTGATGACATAATGATAGTCGTTTAGTTGAAATGATATCATTGGGCCTAGAAGCCTTTTGTTGTTATTACAAACTAGCGACCCGCCCCGGCTTCGAGCGCATAAAATATTATGCCTGTATCTTGCATATATGCATCTTGAATCACTCGTTGAATAGTTTTAAAGATTTAAGCATACATAGGGATACTTTGTTTTTAATAATTAAATAAATCTTATTAATTATTTTGTCGTTTTCTCAAAAAAAGTTTAAGTTCCTTTTTAAAGTGATTTTAATTACCTTATCCCCGAAAGTTAATTAAATTTAAAAATAATTAAATTAATTAAGCCATGTTGATTTGCAGATATCGCTTCCTAGCGAAATAGCTGTATTTTAATAAATTGAAAGTTGTATGTTGAAAAAAAAACAGGATTTTTTTAAATTCTTTTTAATACAGTTTCTATAAATATCCATACGCTTGTCACAATGTATGGAAGTGTGGCTTTATGTATGTTGGCTATTTTTTCACGCATAAAACTTCTCGGAATCCTATATTAACAAACCGGGATTCATAAATCAACTATCAGAGTTTCTTGCCGGTTCTTCTCCGTAGAAACTGCCTTCCGAACCGGTGATAAATATTTTGTAATACCGTGACGATTCAAAAGTGTTACTATATGTAGCCTAGATGAATAAAGATAGACTTCGACTTTGAAATGCTCTCTTAAAATAATAGTCCCTACATTTCATCCGAAAATTGTTAAGAAAAGATGTGACAATTAAATAGTATGTAGCATGTCGTATAGCTAGTGGTTAGTAGTGAGTATCGAGAGGGGGCACAGTTATATAGCGCGGATGTGGCAGCGGCCGGTAGTCGAGTCAGCTGAGACGCGTGTGTGTGCACGGATTCTGTTCAACACATAGAGGTACGTTTCGCGCGCTTTTCGAACGCGTTACTTTTTTAATTTGACATTAGTTGACAGTTAGATATTGCTATAAATTGGGAAAATAATTTATGTGAGGTTTTATAGTTGTTATGTAAATGATTAATTACGGGAATTATAATTTCTTTTTTAAAGCAATTTTGGATTTTGTGTTTAAATTTTTTATACCAAGTAATCAAACATGGCGAATAATTAAAAACCTATTTAAACAAATATAATTATCTTTTTAAATGTCAGTTAAACAGATTAATTTTTTAAAAGCTCTTAATGCTCTAGGACTTTTATGAGACTTTCAAATAATAAAATTAAATAATGTTTAATTCATAAAGTAACGGATTTAAAAATTCATAAGAAGAAGCATCTTTATTGTCATCACACATTTTATAAAGAAAGACGGTTATTAATTATCGCAATACGAAAATCAATAAAAAATATATTATATTTTTTGTAAATTTCAAAATATTAATTAAACGCTACGACCGCGGGAAAAATTGACAGTCACTGAAAGCTTTCGGTTTTAAAAACTTGATACGAAAAAAACATAAAAGATTCTAACAGATTAAAAAACTCATCTCAGTATTCTCGTAACCTACAAGAGACGCATCTTAAGGTAAATTATATGAGAGTTATTATTTATAATTTGGTTTCGCCACGTTATTATATTCGAGGTGGTTTTGTAACTCTCCCATCGTGACATAGACGTTAGGTACAGTCTACCATACATGTCGACGAACACATTGTATATTACAAAAGAATCTTAAGATAAAAAGATTTTGTAAGTCTCGTAAACGGTGGCGATAATAATTTTAAAGTATATGCTTTTATAGTTAAATAATAATTAAAAACGATAAGTATAACATTTTCGTAACTGGACATACGTAAATAATTTATAGAATTATATCTAATTACAGTAGAACGAGTAAGTGTTTACATTTCTAAAATATAAAATGCAGTTTCTTAAATAACTACAATATACAGAATAACCTATTTTTTAAGCATTAAAAAAATATTTTCATTTCATTCACTTTATTAAATATGCAAAAAAAAAAATAAAAAAATGTGCACATCAACTCTCGAAGTCGACTGTAGTTTGTACATTAAAGTATTCAAGAATAAACCACGATTGCACAATTTCATTTTTCTAAGGTTTGCGCGCGAAAACTCGACAGCTTTTTACGATGACTGTAACATTTTGACAGTGTTGCCTGTTTATTTAATTAATATACAACAATTCAATTTTATATATATATTAAATATAAAATACTTTTTATTTTAATCCACATTTTATATCATTGATTAACCAAAATAATAGTTTGTAGAATTAAAAAATATTTTTTTTACAGAGCTGCCGCTACCTCAAGATGATGCATCTCAAGACGATGGTAAGCCTTCCATTGTATCCACTATCACCGCCCCCGGCTTTACTCGTGCTATCTTAAGTACGGCAAGACATAAATAACTAAAAGACAAGATAATTCCTTTATTAAACTCTATATTTAAAACGAAGATATAAATACTTGGGAACTAAAACCGGTCTAAAATCTGATAGGAGTAATCTCTTCCAGATAAAATATGATCTGGGAAAAGCTGATATAGTAAACTAGCAACAAATTTTAGTTAATTTATTCTTAATTTAAATAAATTTACAAACATTAATTGTTTTTGTTCGACTTAATATATATAAATTACGTGTCACGTTATTTGTCCGCTATTGACTCCTAAACAGATTTTAAATTAAATTTACACACCGTGTGCAGTTTGATCCAACTTAAAAGATAGGATAGCTTACATCATAATATATGCGAGCGAAGGGGCGGGTCGCTAGTAAATATAAAAAAACATTAACTATACATTTAGTAGCGAAATTCTGAAATACATATACACATATAATAATAATATGTACATCACAATACAGATGCGGGCTCTCGCAGACGGATCGATAACAAAACGTTTTCTTTTATTGAGTGCGGTCATGAGAGCGATATATTTTTAGCTCAGTCTTTTTTTAACACAAAATAGTTGACTTTAATGCTACTTTTTAACAAACTAGTAGTTCTAGAGATAAGCTCGTTTACACAAAGCTTATGCTTCGTAATAATTTTAATTTACATACAATATAAGTTTTCCCACGTAAAATCGATTTTCGTTGTGTTCAAATTTCGACAAAATATATATAAAGGTTGTCAGTTAGAAATCATTTTTAGTGATAAGGCCGCCTATTACATTTCTTCTACTCTGTACAAATAGTCTGTAAGATTTAAATGTAATAAAGGGTAAAAAAAAAAATATTTTGCTTGTCGGAATAGAAATTATTTAAAAAAAAACAAACATAAAAATCGGTACTTGAATTCTTTAGTATATTCATAGTAATCTATTATAGCGAAATGATAATTTATTTTTGTTTAATTTATATTAAAAGTTAAAATACGTATATCTTGCAACACTCATACCTACATTATACAGAAAAATATGAAACAATTTCCATATTGTAAAGCGATGCAATCTTATAAATTTGCATAGTGCATACAAGTGAATTGCCCTCGTGAATAAAACATCAATTGGGGAGATGTTCCCAGCCGGCGAACTGAACTTGCTTAATCCTATTCATTTTTTAGAAAAAAATAAAATAAATTTGAAGGCTTAAAGTCTAAATAATAATTTATTTTCTATGGTTTAATCGAACCTTGTGGAATCAGCTCTCTCAAGCGGTATTTTGATGAATTACGACTTGGGGTGCTTCAAGAAGATACATCTTTTTAAAAGGTCGGCCCCACTCCAGAGTTATCAAGCTCTGCGAGTGTTCATGGGCGGCGATGACCACTTACCATCAGGCTCGCCTATTTTATAAAAAAAAATCATAGATACAAAACAATGTCTTCAATAATTGAATATTAATACGTTAGCTGTTTAAAGCACAATTAATTAGTGTCAAAGGATACGTTTCAACAGCCCGGATTCTTCGCTTCCTTCTTATTCTTATTCACATACACCACCATTACGTAGACATTTTCTTTCTTTTCACACTTTTGCCTAAAATGACCAGTTACAATACATACTTAGAATACATATTAAATAGTTTTAGAAATCGATTTTCTAATCGTCCAAAGCTCACGAATTGTTACGTCAAATATGACACGTCGTTAGACTTTATTACGAGCATGGGAAAACCCGCCAAATAACCATCATTTGCTTTTATTCCACGTTTGTTGTTATCTGTGTATTTATTTATATTATTTTACCGGCTTCGTCCGCATATATCATGATGTAAGCTATCTTATCTTTTATCGAATCAAACTGCACAAGATGTGCAAATTTTATTTAGAATCGGTTCAGTAGTTTAGGAGTCAATCGCAGACAAACAACGTGGCGCGTAATTTATATATATTAAGATATACAAAAATCAAATCTATTCTATACTGTGTATATACTTTCCCATTAGAAAATAAATAAGGAATTATAGCATTCCACAAATTAATCTCTCAAATGACTGTCGAGGAAGAGGGGATGTAACCTTCCTCTGAACCAAAAGGATGATTTTTAAACTTACGAAAAATTGTCGTACGACTCACAATTTAGCTCTAATGGTTCGAATTCGGGAAGCTGTATGTTTAATACATACATTATAAAGTCTCGAAAAATATCACCAGCGCGATTTAGAAGTCACACTTAGTAGCGGTCGCTACATGCCTAAAATATTTCGACACATGACACAACGCGTAAGGCACCGCGTCAAAAGCGGTCAGAAGGTGAAGGGCGCGTGACATAAGCCGACCGCACATCCGCGATACCCACTCGTAACACGCTGGCTTTTCGACATTAGCTTTTATTACTAAATCTATTAATTACCGAATTAGTTAATAATTCTGATCTAAAATTTAAATAAATTGTATAATAAGATTGTTTAATACTACCTCCTATGAATGTGGCGTTAAATTTTATTATTTAGAATCTGACCCGTAGTTAAAGAGATTAGCCCTTACAAACAAGAAAATCTTTACAGCGTAAAGCTTTTGTATAGATTAATATTTGTTTTTTAATAACATTATTTTTGAAACATGATTATCATGTTCCAATGAATAATGAATAAAAATAGTTCATGTACAAACAACTGTACAATTTTAATTGAATAGGTATAGGTATACGAATGCAAAGACTAACAGTCTGATGCACGTTTTAAGATTTTAAATGTGGTATTTTCTTGTAAACCATTGTCAAAATTATAAGGACCAATTTGATTCTTCAGAATCGATCTAAGGCGAAAGTTCTGACGTTTAAATGTGTTTAATAAAGAAGTCATTTTAAGGCAAATATACGTATAGGTAAAAGTCTGTTATACATAAAATAAATAACAATAGTTAGTTAACGAATATATTGTTAGGAAGAATCTGTCTGAGCGCGGTCGTGCTGCGCCGGCGCCTATTTCAAAGAACCGACTCATTTGATATATATGTAGTATGTAAGTCTATGTCTTTGTGTGATACAAATAGTTTCACTCGTAAACGGCTCTCTAGTTAACTAGCATATCGTCCCGGCGTTGCTCGGAATTATAGTCTTAGAAAAATATTCTTACCTTATTTTCATAGACAAAAAATAGAGTGATGAAAGCCTTTTTGAGGTTTTTGGATATTAAAATTAAAAGATAGGCGAGACGGAGACGTATCTTATTTAATAGAAAAAAAACATCAAATTCGCCTTTCTGAAGCTAAAACTGTAAAGTCTACACTTTGTATATACAAATATTATAACTCATCGTGCAACTAGTTGTGATGTTGAAAAAACGTTTCAAAATTTCAAAAAATTATTTAAATATCGTTATAATACGAAAATATGTTAAAATGCATGTAAAATGACTCATCATAAAAACATGTCTAAAAACTTTTCAAATATATAACGAATGATTTATTTAAAAAAATTGGATTTAAAACGAGAAAATCTAACTAAAGAACAACTCGAACAATATTTTCTAGCACAAGCCGCACAAAACCTAGGTCAGAGTTCGCAAGCGCTTACATAACGCGACCGACACCATACATCACCGGCTGTTGCCGACAACCTTCCATAAGTTTGATGTACAGCCGTCAATGTACGCCCGACAATGCGATATCATCGCTCACCGGCTCTCACTTTCTAAGCTGAACGCACGTGACAGTTGCGTCATCACTCGTATATATTTATACTTTTATATTTATTTTCCCTATTGGTGCATAGGACCCATCTTCTCGCTTCAAGGAATATTCTAGAAACTAAATATCAAAATTGGTTCAGTAATCAGTTGTTATCGAGTTTACACTTCGCAAGACATTTGGCGGTTCATTTTTATATCATAGAAGATAATATTATACATTGTTACCTACATCTTTACTGATATTATAAAGGTACGGTTCTTATAATATATAATGTTATTATATTTAAATAGGCTCCAAGACAAGACCGTGAAAATGTTGTACTTAGACAATAACTTATTTGAGTTAAAAATAATATCAAAAGTAAGTAGTTGTAAGAATTTACTACTCCTAGTAAAAAGCATTAAAAGAGTTAAGAACTTATTATTTATTCTAATGAACTTATGGTCCGATTTGAAAGAAATCTATAAAGATTCACCAATAACATTGGCTATTTTTGTTTGCTTGTAATGCGGGCGAAGCCGCGACGCGAGGCTAGTGATATCTTCTGTTTATGCACATAAATTAAGACGCAATATTAATGACCGCTCGCTCCAATAAAAACAGGTCGCTCGGAACGGAAATAAATACATTAGATTTCGTTATTTTTTAATTGTTTTACCTGTTCGATGCCTATCTCGAATTTTAAGTAAATCTCAGAAAGTAGGTCAGTTTCTTTTTATTCAATGATTTTTTATTTTCCATTAAAGTTTTCACTTGAAATATTATTTTACAATTTACATATTAAAAAGTGAAAATAATAGCCCAGGAAGCTTTAACATTAATAAGTGATTTCTACCAGGAAACCATGACCACTTGAAATTTTGGAAAATCGGGTAATCAAGCCATGTTTAATAAAAACATATAAAATTATTTCTTTAATGAAAAAATAATAATATTTATCACCAAAAGAAAATCTAAATACACAAATTATTTTTTATTTTTTGCGTTCGAATCATTATGGCAGCTTTATTATGAACGCGACAGATGCTCAACATGACCCTTGCATAATCTGTGCAAGAAAACTGGCGGCAAAAACATTGGAAAGTGTCATGGCGGATTCCGTCAAGTTCCGCAACCTCAGATCATCTGCGACTACTTCCCATTAAAAACATTTAGCTTTATCTCGTGTGAATCCATTGAATATTAAATCTTGTTGCAACAAAAAGATGCTGCATTGTTCCGTAGGTTCGCGTAATAAATATTGTTGCTCGATTTGCACAATTTGTTGCAATTGTGCGGAGCGGAGGTCGGCGCGGCGGGCGGTTCCCATGAGACCGTGATATACTGCCACCATTCGCCGGTATCGCCGTAATTAAAAATCTAATTAGACGCTTCATTCTGGACACGTATTTGCTTTAATAACTACAAGATTATCTCGATGAAATAATTCACAGTAATTGAGAATCTAATAAGATATATTTTCCGTTTATTTAATTATACAAAGGTAATCTAATCGGTCTTGACCTTCAAAGAAATTATTCTTTAGTAACGATTATGTATCGATCAAAAATAATCTCCAAACTTTACTAGAATAATAACCCTAACGTAAAAGTAATAGTCTCTATAATACACTAGCCATTGCTCGCGACTTCGTCTCCGTCGATTTCTTTTTCGGTTATTTCTTCGTTCTTATTAGTCACAGCGTGATATTTTGTAGCCTAAAGCCTTCCTCGATAAATGGTCTTTTCAATAAAAAAACTAATTTTTCAATTCAAACCAGGAGTTCCTGGCATTAGCGCGTTCAAACAAACAAACTAACAAACTATTCAGCTTTATAATATTAGTATAGATTGTATCAGCCATATCCGTATATAACACGATTTTTCGTGATTATAAGATACTATTCCCATTTCCAAAAATCGCTTCATATCAACAGAGATTCCGCAACATACTTACTTACAAACGACCTTTCTAATAATAAACCGAATAAGTTGACCAAGCATTAAACGCTAATAGCATTTAAGTTAAGCTCTCAGTTTGATTGTAATTGCTCAAATGCTCGCTACAAGATACAAAGCAGATAACATCGCAGTAGAAAGCCGCCCGCGTTCTGTTTACAGATCACCGCTAATGCTTCACCTGTACAGTGTACTCTTGCCTTCAACTTGACGACTTTGGAATCCTTAATCTTAGATTTAGTAACGTCGGCTATCGGCACATACGTTGAGCTTAAATAATATATTGTTGTCGTAGTTTATAAGAAATCCTATCCTAATAATAAAATAAATGATAAAGTTTGTCAGAATGTATGGATGGATCTGTTTGCTATTCTTTCACGCAAAAACGGCTGGACCGATTTAGTTGAAATTGGTATGTAGATAGGTGATACCCTGGATTAGATAGAATATTTTACACCCCGGTATTGTCCTGGGAACGGGAAACATGCAGGTAAACACAAACACGCGTTTGTAATATACTGGGTAACTAGACAGTATGAATCAGTCGGAGATGTCATTGCATTTCGTTCGATAAGAGCACCATAGGCCCATATCTCCTCTCCCATTATGCCTATATTACCTTTTTCCTACAAGTAAAGATCACTTATCACTGTGAGTGATCATGGGTGAAGGTCGTCTATTAACATCAGGCGAACCTTCTGTAGCCTTACCTCTCAAAACAATCTTACTGCGCACTGAGGCAGCATTTAAACATATATAAAAAGTCTGCCAAAATAATATCTTAAATTTAGGGTTCATTTTATTTGGATACAGATGTAACATTTTTATTTTGTCATTGTTTGATTTTGTGAAGAGACCTTTAACTTGAAAGTTATTTTAAAATAAACATGTGTATGACGACATGGCCTAAATTACGTGTTTATTATGAACAAAAGCAATGCGGCGCGCGTGCGTCGCGGGACTGATAATTCCTCAACCACTTGGATTAACATCACATTAATTATATAAAATAGGATCAAGTTAAGATAATTACGTACTTAGTATTGAAGAAAATTTAACTGTACCGCACTTGCCGTTTGGACACTGCAAAGGTTTCGAGTATGAAGCTTTCATGTTTAACGATCATTTTGACTGCAAAACTGTTGTTTAACTGCTACAATTACGAAAGAATATTCCTTTGATTACATCTTATTGATCAAAATATTTAGGTATATTTTTTCCTTTAAAAGTAGCATTAAAGTCTAATACTAAACGAAGGCTTATCTAAAAATCTATGAAACGTATGGAGCGTCTAGCACGTGACGCGCGTTACATAACGTGTGACGTAACGCATTTCTATTTGTGATGTTTGGGACAAAGTGAGCATTCCTATCGGATGCCTTGCGTCACGATCACTGCGAACACAATTAAGCACTATTCATATTCAATTCGAACCGTTACAATCCATTATTTTTACGACAGACACATAATAAATTTCAAACATAACATACAAAGAATCTTCGCACCTATCTGTTAATTATATTTGCTAACAACCTCGAAACGATTTAACTGTTTTAGATGCGATTGTTACTTGTTCTCTTACTCTTCTGGTATTTTAGCAATATTAATTTATTTGTTTTTTATAATTCCAGCTTGCGGGTGTCCTCCTGGCAGCAGCCCTGGTCTCCGCCACACCGCGCAAACACTACAAACGAGATGGTGAGTTCGTTACTCTATTAAATAATACATATATTGTTAAACAAATTAATAGGCTATTATTCTTACCAAGTTAACTTGTTTATAGAGGACTTTAGTTAAATATAGAGAGACTAAATATAGAGAAATTATAAGTCTTGCATTTTATTAATATATCACGTAACATTATTACCAAATTTATTCTATATTTTTGTTAAATAAATGATTTTTCTTTGTTCACAGCGCCTATCAGCTCTTCATACCTACCGCCATCTAGCGGCAGCTTTGGAAAACCATCCTCATCGTATGGAGCTCCGCGACCGTCGAGCAGCTACGGCCCTCCGAAGCCCTCTTACGGACCTCCAAAGCCCTCTTATGGACCTCCAAAGCCATCAAGCAACTACGGCCCTCCCTCACCCAGCTACGGGCCACCCCCGTCCCAGAGCTACGGCCCACCCTCAAACAGCTACGGACCTCCCCCTCGCCCCTCATCCTCCTACGGTCCCCCAAAGCCTTCAAGCTCATACGGAGCACCTGCAGGACCGCCTGCGACTAGCTATGGAGTCCCGACTGGGCCGTCCTCTCTTTACAGCGCCCCTAAGCCGTCCAGCTCGTACGGTGCCCCGTCATCCAGCTTCTCCGGCTCATCTTCCTCTTTCTCTGGCTCATCCTCCGGGTCCTTCTCTGGATCCTCATTGAGCGCTCCCTCCAGCTCTTATGGAGCTCCAGCACCGTCTAACTCATACGGAGCCCCAGCCCCATCCAGCTCCTACGGCGCTCTTGCCCCCTCTTCATCCTACGGAACCCCGACTGACTCATATGGAGCCCCCGCCCCATCATCTTCTTACGGTGCCCCGTCCTCCAGTTTTGGATCTGGATCCAGCCACGGTAGCAGCTTCTCATCAGGTTCCGGATTCAGCAGCTCTGGCAGCTCCGGCTTTGGCAGCAGTGGCTTTGGATCTGGCAGCTCCGGCCTGTCCTCCAGCTATGGCGCCCCGGCTGCTCCCTCCAGTAGTTACGGAACACCATCGAGCTCTTACGGCACTCCGTCAAGCAGCTACGGCGCGCCGAGCAGCGGCGGTCATGGATCCAGCGGGTTCTCTTCTGGCTCTGGATTCTCTGGAATCTCAAGCGGCAGCTACTCATCTGGAGGTTCGGGAGGTTACTCGTCTGGAGGATCTGGAGGATATTCCTCCGGAGGATCAGGAGGATATTCCTCCGGAGGATCTGGAGGATACTCCTCCGGTGGACACGGCTCTGGAAGCTCATCCGGCGGCTACTCTTCAGGCGGCTCCGGAGGCTACTCGTCGGGAGGATCGGGAGGCTACTCATCCGGAGGCTTCAGCTCCTCCGGAGGGCACGGCTCCGGCGGCGGAGTGCCGGCCACGATCGGTCAGAGCTACGACTCGAACGGTGGCTACGTGTACTAAATTATTCAACTTAGATGTAAGCTAGGTTCGATACGAAATGAAACGAAAGTTACCAATGTCTAGATTTACCGATCCAATCGTTACTCGCTTCAAATAAAAACATCAAGCAATACTAATAATAGGGAATAAGTGCAATCGGCGAAGAGATCGTCACGGCGACTCGATATCGCAACAGTAACAATAGATGCACAGTAGTCTGCTTGGGGCGCGACGCGCCGACGGAAGTATTATTATTTAATTGCTACGAACTGTACAAATTTAATTATAAGTGCAAAGTATTTGTATTAAATAAAATATTGTAAATATTTATTAGTTTCACTCCAATCCAGGTCATACCTTACCATTAATCTAATTAGAACTGGCCATGTTAATTTCTTTATGACTGGAACGATGTCGAATGCATCATTTGTTGTAGACGTAACAATTGAAATCTCTGAACTCTATTTGCTAAAATAAACCACGTTGCGTAATTTAAAACTTTGTTTTATACTATGCAATGATTTAGACCCAAAGTAAGCTGTTACTTTTAATTATTTTAAAATGTGCTTATCATACGAGGCATATTTATCACCACAAAACTATAATATCAAACCATCTAATCAAAAATCTTGGATGTTCCGCCATGTTGAATTAAAAATTAACGTCACACATCTATACAACAAAAATATGGGGTTAATATAATTATTATTATCCCCATACTCGTCAAAGGATGTTTTAATAGGTCTCGTTGTAAATGAAACAAGAGCGCCAGTCAACATACTATATTTAAGGGGCAGGTTACTGCGCCACATTACACATTTATACACGTTTCAAATGATCAACAAGAACTAGGAATATTCAATAGATACTAGTAGCTAACAGTGGCTCGGCGCCGCGCCGCGCGCACAACGACTTAGTTACAATTAGGTTTACTTTAAGATTGAAGTAAAACAAATCAACTTAATCGGTTGAGAGGAGAGTATCTGCTTTAAAATCGGGTCGCAAGATTCCACCCGAACATCCTTACATTGCAAATTAAAAAATATATTTTTTTTGTCGTCAATAAAGGCTAGCTTAATGTGAAGACCATAGATTACAAAAATAAATATGAATCGAGATACTCGAATTAATTATTTTAATTATGATAATACTCGTAATAAAGAGACTGTAAAAAATATTTTACTTGGATCAATTTCGGCAGATGATTTAAAAAAAAACTTGTATTTAAAAAAATATAAATATAATTATAATCGATGAACAAAAATAGATACTTTTTGCCGGTCATTTTAATTCAAGCAAGTAGTGATTATTTGAATAAACGTAAACCATTAATAATGTCTTCTTTTTTTTTGTAAACTAAGCCGTTACGCGTATAGCAATAGATAGTTACACACAGATATCGTAACACAATACGCATATAAAAAAAACATTTTAACTTATAAAAAACTATACATAAAAATATATAAAACACCTCAAAAATCATCTAACCTGGTAACATTATTATGTAATCTTAACCATAAACAATAGCACAACATAGAGTAATTATACTATGATCATAGACGGACCATATACCACAGAATCCAATTCTAAACTTAATCTGTGGTCTATTTTATGTCCAAATAATTTCTGTCATTAGGAAATATAACAATCATCATACATAAAAAAATATCTATAAAAAAAAATATATTTATCTGATTTTAATAAATTTAACAATAATTATATTTAAAATAGTAATAAAGATATATAATTTAAGAATAGACAATATATTCGTGGCATGTTAATTATCTGTGCATAAGAAGACGCCTCGGAAACAACAACGACTTTAATCTACACTTACACCTAGTGATATGCATCGTCTAAGTCTATCGTAGGTTTACATTACATATTAATAGTAAATAGTAAGTTCTGAATGATATGTACCGTTACATCGCCAGCTCACTGCGAATATCACATCTCGCTATCGTATTACAGCGATAGGGAAGCAGCAATGTATACACTGTACCGTGGAAATAGACATATTGCGTAAATTTATAATATTTTAATTGGTTCCCTTTATGGAAATATCTTTGTTTTATACGTCTAGATATAGTTCTTTTACAATACATACTTATTTTAATATATAGACGACACTTAGGCCGTTGAAAAATTTAAAATATTTTTTACTAAAGTAGGGTTGGAGCCCATGACCCAAGCGTCGAATGCAGAGGAGTAACCACTGCAATAAAAAGTCTAAATCCCTTTGATTCAATGTACACATGGCTGTCCATATTTACAGGAATTATTCTATAGAATATACTCAACGATATAATATACTTTAGAAAAGCCAATAAAACCATCGAATGATAAAAATAGTATTTTACACTTTTGAAGTAGGTACAAATATAAGCGCGGTGTCGTCACCTAGGGGGTTGTAGATATGGGAGGTGGAGGGGTCACACGTAGATTGAACACCAAAATATTAAAACTACGTTACGTCCATTTATATTAATAAGAAATTTCGTTGATTTTTTAAATTAATAAAATAGTTTTTGTTACATTTAAACATTGATATGTATTTGTCGCTTGCGTTAAGAATCATTATTGTTTGTGTTTCTATAATTATAGCTTATATAATTCTCAGAACACTATAACACATATATAATAAGGTTAGATTAATTTGTTGCAAATCATATAAGCTCACGTAATAATATAATTATTTTATAAATAACTTTGTATTTGTAGAACCATTACTTTCTGAAACAACTATAAAAATTATTTTAAAACTCTTGTGCTAAATTTTCGAAATAATAAACTAAATAAAAACCTCAACGTGACTATAAAATATAGCTTTGCGCTTGGCTTTGTGCGAATATTGTTTGAATAGTTTTAAGTCTTTGCGACTGTTTTGTGACAATTAGTAGCGGACCCGTGGGGCCCCTAATGCCTTCAGTACGGCCCTGGTGAACGTCGATAAGATTTGTTTCAACCAGGTTACCTTGCAAGGCTTAAAATTGTTCTTTAGTACCTTCATCTAAAACTTCTGGAGTATATTATCATTTTCCTATAAGGATGATACACTAGTAAATAAAGAGGTACATCCCTTTACACAATTTCATTAAACAGAAGTACAACATACAAGTTAAATATTTTGTAATGTATTTGTTAGCTTTAACGTACTATACGTATTTAGTTTTTTTTTATTTTGACAGGACCATAGTATATTTTACTATACTTGTAAGTTGTATATACATACAAATTTTGACAAAAATCTTACGCTGTAAGGTTTAGTCCGCTACCACTGTCACTATCAATACGAACTTTGAGTTCACGGCACAAATATATTTTTGTATTACAATAATCCGTCCAAATCATTGTTTCGTGTAAAAATACTAACTCTCTAAACATTTTGCCTTACGTCGTAGTTGCATAAATTCTGTCTCTGATATGTTTTGCGCTTTACCTTATCATTTAAATATAATCTTCTGTATAAATATTACGACTCTAACAAACGAAACGGAAAATACGAGCAGATATATTTTTAAAAGCGATAATATAGCGGTTACTTCGTATGTTCAACGCGCACGGCTCGCACTAAACTGTGGGCACGCCTCGTATAATTGACATAAATAAGGACCAATATAATATATGAACAGTCTAATATAATAGTATAATATAATATAATATAATATAATGTGTAGATCTAACAACGATTCACAACATGATATGTACGCGTTCACCTCATCTCATCACTCTTAAACATTTAGTCCGACTACAAAATAAATTCTCTCAGTTGACAATAATGTAACACCTAGTATTGCTGGGCTACAGCTCTTTAGCTCTGGATACAAATATATATGTCATTGGCAATCTCGTGCTACGGAATGCCCCCGGGGCCCTTGGGGCCCGAGGGCATCCCGGGCCCCGTGCACGCGCCGCGTCCGCTCCACATGTATTATTATATATTTTGTGAATTGTATCATTAATCACTTGCTAACCGAAGGGGCGAATTGATATGTATTTGGTTGAAACTTTAAAAAACGCTACACGAAGTTCGTTCACACCAACACCAGTGGACGTCGGGCGGCGCGTGCGCAGGCGACTCGTTTACAAAAACAGCGTATAGAAAACCGTCGCGCTAGGGTGTGCAGTCTACGTCAAACAGTCGGGAACACTCACTGGGCCTCAGAAGGCGGTCTGCGCGGGGTGGGCGGGGTAGAGCGGCGCG
>DWAJ01001711.1:0-20851 GCA_018238005.1 Eurema mandarina | reverse complement strand
GCTTGGAAGGCTCAGATTGTGTGTAATTATGTTATTTTGTACTGTTCCGTGTCTGATACCGGGAAAGGACCGTTAGTGCAGGAAAAAACCTTAATTGTAGCGAGCTTTTTGTTTTTAATGTGGCGACGTGGATGGTATGTGATTTTGTTGAGATGATTAAAACGGACTATATAGTACGTCATGAATCTTTAGCGCTGAACGAAACCTGCGCAGAAGTCAAAAATAAGGTATCGAGGTAGCGGAGCGGCGCGCGGGGCGCGTGATCGTCGGGTGCGAGCGTTGATTGGTTGTCCCAGTCGTGTTGTCTTTCTCGCACCAATACGACAATTACGAGCACGATTCTACCGATGCGCAGCTATTCTCGTCAATCGCTAAACATAAATGACGCCTACCATTTTTTTCTACCTAATAATATCTTCGTAGTCCAAGAAATTGGAAAGGAAATTGTTTCAGCTGTTCGAGACTAACTTCGCAACACATCTGGCGAATGTTTTTGGTATTATAAGATTTGACGACCGCTAGGCGCAGTGGTAGCACAACTGCTTACTGCGCGAAGGGTCGTGGGTTCGATTCCCACACCGGAAAAATATATTTGTAATTTACATTTGTATTTTTCCGGGATCTGAGTGTTGCTATGTATTGTATGCATGTATTTACAAAAGAATATGTAATTAATTCGGTCTTAAATTTGCTTCATACAAGCTTAACCCATAGCCATAACACATGCTTCTGCTTAGTTTGGAACTAAATGGCGCTGTGTATAAATGTCCTGAAAATATTATTATTATTATAATTATAGATTATCAAATAAATAGTATAGTGTTTTTTATGTTCCTTATATGCAAATTAATCAACGATAAAAGCGAAAAAAATTATAAACACGTGTAAGTTAGCGTTAATGTGTCTAATTTTATTGCGTACTGTCATAATTGTAATTATTTGATAATGAAACCAGTTTAAACTACATTAAAAAGCAAGTAGTGTCATAATCGTTACATTAAATGGCATTTAAGGTGGAAATGCTAAGCGATATTGACCAAAAATAGTGCACCGGTGATAACAATTACATAATAGCCTTTCACAAGTTGTGTAAGTATTGACTGCAAAATAATAGGTTTTGATATCATAAAGGCTTTCAAATAGTTAAACTAATCCGACTCGCGACTGATTGTCAAATGTTAAACGTGTATAATATCTAATTGTTACTCTCACCGACGGTACTTAACAAAATATTTAGATCAATTTACAAGATGGAAGTTATATGCAATAAAGGACACATTTTTGTTTAGTCCGAGAACCAAGCTACGTCCGAGTAATTTGGTATTTTTAATGTCAAATAGTACATATGTAGCACTCAAAATAAATGTTATAGAAAGGATTATGAATTACGTTGTTTCGAAGATCAGCGCGCCTTTATAAGCATTTCAGTTTTATGGATAACTTACTAGTAAAGTTTTACAATTTGAGCTACTTAATGTCTTCTTATAAACATTGTATAAAAAATCGCTACTTGTAACTTCATGTATAATCTTTATCTCAAAGCCATTTGTTCTATCTGCAACTTAACGTACTTATCGGCACAATACACGTAACGAATGTGTGCATTATTAAAACTAACAATATTAGCATTGCAACACAAAGCTTTAGATAATGCGATTACATTGTACCAATGTTTCGCACTAAATGTGGTGTTATAGTAATTATAAGGATAACCTCCAACCGAGGTCATTCAAAAGTATTCACTCAACCTCGCCCATATTCAAACTCTTCTCCCATTATAATCTAATAATACACATAAGCACGGTTATTAAGCGAAGTTGAGATAATTACCTCGATATTTCAGTTAAGTGCAGCTTCTGTGTAGTTAGAACTTAGAAATTCAAAGGAGGATAAAAATTATTGTAATTATTAAAGCGAATCAGGTGCGCTTTGTAGTTTAAATTTGTATGTTATAAAGCGATATAAAAATATAAGAAGATGCGCCTCGCTGTTTGACTTTTTGTAAAGTACGTCGTTTCTGTTCCCGTAGAACAAGTGAGATAAATCTAAGGAGGTAAAATATAGTGGTGGATTAGTCGGTTTGAGTTCTTTTTTCCTTGAGATTTGTGAAAAGGGTATTCCTGACCATTTTCCCACGGAAGTAAGAGTGTTAAGATTGCATGCCCAACTTCTGTCAAAAACCATTGAGTGGTTTTTGCTCGAGAGAATTCCAAACAAAACGCGTATTAGTAGGATTAGGTTGTGTAAAAGAACAAAATCTTTTATTAATCTTTTTGATTGTATAATATAGAGCATTGTTTAAAGCTTATTTTAATTCGAGCATTATAACCAAGATGTCGTTGCATAAATTGTAACAACGTAGGGACCTTGATATTAATGTCTCAATAAGATTAAGTGTTTTCTATTTCAATTTGTCATATTGCAACAATCACTTACAAAAGTCATGCATCAAATGTTCTAATGATATTTTTCATTAATTATAAACCTACTGAGTGTGGAGGAACAAAGACTTAACCTTGATCGATATTATTTGTACCAAACCATCAAGATCCGAGACAATGTCGATTATTGACATGTTCAATAGATAGATATCGTGCTCTTACTGACATTGTGTTCAGAGATTTCGTCAAGAAATGCTCGATAATCTATTAAACATTTTTATAAATGACGCTTTACAATACATAATTAAGAATCAAAGGTTTTTATATGTAGATCAAAAAGAACTTGTAGGTGTACTCCCTTATTATTTTGAAATTTTAGCAACAGCATTAAAGGTCTAGTTCCGTAATACCTATAATAAGTATGACCCATAGCTTATATTTTTTTTTTTTTTTGGGGGAACACCATCGTGAACCCTGAAATTCAATCAATTCATACATCAAACTCGTGCATGCAAGTATAAAATACATGACCTTTTGGTCGTTACAGATCTACCATTGAACTTGTGTGGCTTATTTCGCAACTGACGTGCCTATTGTCATATTCCAATGAAGGTTAAGACAGTCAGGTACCATTTAGCGAATTAGGTGTTTAGTGACAATTCGATGATACGGGGTGTCGAAATCAGCCTTCTGTTCAATGAAGGGTTGTGAAATATATGTATGTATTGGATAATTTTGTTAGCGTGTGTTACCTATTCTTATGTTTTTCGTGTAATGCACTTTTCACAGTGCCGATAATTGACGTAACCTTTTCACGCGGGTCATGTTTACAATGTCACGATTTGTTTCAATTGTTTTTGCCTTCAATTATTATTATTATAAAATTATTAGTCAAGACACGTTTCGGATAGCTTACATAACGTCTATTGAGTTAGTTAATGAGTATTAATATGGTTATGTGGAAACAATTTATTATCTGTTACATTAACATTACGTTAACATTCGCGACGTCATTATGCTAGCTGCTATTTTTTTAGCATTTACACATTACACATTTAGCATGCTATTTTTTTTTTAATTTTACGTATTACTTTTTAATCTGTAAAGATGTGGAATGTCACAATTAATATAGAATTTAAAAATGTTTATTAGTTTAATTAAATTTTTGAACAAGAATGATATTACTCACGAATATGGCATTAAGCTTAGCATAGCTAGGCAATAAAAATTGATTTCCTCATGACAATGGACAGACATTCGAGATTGCTCAAGCACTATGAAATTCTATTGTTAATGTCAATATATGAGTTTTTTCTTATTATACACCGTTTCCCATATTTGCGAGTATTTCATATGTGAGGTAATAGAAGAATGGGTATTATCAAATGTCTGCAATGGGCTATTCTTGTCGAAACGATGCAAAATTCACGTTGTTTGCCATTCTAAGAATCAATTTACTGAGGTTTATAGCTTGATTTCAAATTGTGTGAAAATAGCGTCAGAAGATATGTTGTCTGACCCGAATATCGTTTTTGTTGGATTTCGAGACCGTATATTTTAGTTTCAATGTTTCAATGAATAAAATTTTATTCTTATCAATAAATGTACTTGTAATTAATGTAGTATGAACGTAGTTGTTAACATATGAGGAATAATTTTATAATAGTATAACCTTGAATATTTGGCTTAACAATAATTCTAATCCAGTGAATTTTTGAAAGTAACTTGTTTTCATTATTATTGATGATTGAACAAGTTCTTCATTAATATTGATTTTCTTGATTATTTAGAACTATTAATAAGGTTATATGTATCAGGCTAACATAGTGTTGAAATGTCATAAGAAATGTAATTCGTATCAAATGTTTTTGCTAGCTCGCTCGCATGGTGAGTGGCAGGCCTTGGCCGGATACTGTTGAAGTTATGTGACTATATCACAGTTACTGTTAAACAACGTATATGAGTTAAAGCTAGATTTTACTAGTCAATCTTTCGTTCTATATATTGATTTTTTTAAAGTTTTATAAGTATGGTATTGACATGGTTGGGTAATAAAAGTAACGGTTTGACTTTTTTATTTCTTTAATTCTTTAAAAATAATTTAACGGAATGGAAAAAGAGTACTTCAACATATCTATACCAACTACCTACTGTAATTCCAAACCTTATAATTTTTATTAAACACAAATAATTATTAAAATGTTAGTATTATTTAGTATAAGGAATATAATCCGATATTATTTAAACATTGGCTACGAACGAGAAATATTTAGATAATATTTTCCTCATCCAAAAGCTTATTGAATCAGACGAGGAAAATACAAAAAGATATTTTGGTTTTCTCAATAACACCATCTGATTTCATCATTGATTAATTGATGTTTAGTTCTGCATTTAAAAACAATAGAAATGAAAAACCACTTTCATAACAAACACCTTTAACTAGTCCGGTCAATTTAGACCAAAAAATTAGGGTGAAGTTACATAAAGTCCAAACAAGCTGAACTTCACTGAAATTGTTCAAAACATAATTATAAACAATGTCTAGAAGTTCCCCATAATTCAAGGAAACAAAAAAATTTTTATTCAAGGTCAAAAGTCAAAAAAAAGAAAGAAATTTAGCTTGTTGGGACTTTATGTAACTTCAAATGTCTAAATTGGCCGGACTAAACTTAGATCTGAGGATTTATTCGTTTATATCTTTGCTGTAACATGAGTCTGTTCAAACTTATAAGGAGAAGTATTTCGTTCGACTGTCATTCTAAACCCAATATTCACTGATTGCTTTATTCGTTGCATATGCAAGATATTTATTATATTTCAGATGTCGTGGAATATGGTCTTGATTCTATACTGGCAATTAAATGTTAATCTTGTAGTTTTGTAATCCTAAAATTCTATTTTGTTATAATTAATAATATGTGTTTTTAAATATATTTCGTGATGAGCTTGAAATCGTTGTGATTATATCAATAAAACTAATTTGTTACTGGAAAATTTTTATTAAAAAATTTGCTACGTATTTTTTAATTTTTTTCTTTACGTTTCTTTTATGTACTTGTATTTTAAACAATTCAATACTCTTTGTCAACAGGCAGCGGGATTTGCTTATCGGTCACAACCTCTGAGGAAAACAGTTAGCTACCATTGAATTCAGCTTCCTTAACCGCCGATCAGATACTGCAAGACCCCAACACCACAATATGACCGTATGAATTATGCACGTTTCCCAGCGATCAATGAACAAGGAAACACCCACTGTGATATGCAAATTCCATTCAATTTCGTATCGGAACGCCATCGAATGTCACTTATTTTGCAATATTGAAATAGCTGTACACTGTAGTTCGGTTAACAATGATACAATGTACCTGTTAGTGTGACAGGTTACAAAATACGTTATCAAATGTATCGGGAGATGCGAAGTCGGGATAAGAGTGAGATGTCTTAGATAGTTTATGGTACGAAGCTTTTATAGACAGCGCGGTCGTTAATGAACAGGCAATACTTACACTTGTGACTCAACTTCAAAATTAAATTTAATCCTTAGTAAGTTTGTATTTTAAATTTGGTAGTAATACAGGTTGATATTCGTTTTATCTTTTTTTTGCCGGTTCTTTTTTAAATAGCTTTTAAAACATAAAGTAATTTTAAGATTAGATTTTTTTATAACATAGGGGGCAAACGAGCAGGCGAGCCACCTGATGGAAAGTGGTCATCGCCGCCCATGAACACTCGCAGAGCTTGACAGCTCTGTAGTGCGTTGATATCCTTTTAGAAAGATGAACGCTCTCTTCTTGAAGCACCCCAAGTCGTTAATGTAATTCATCGGAAATACCGCAGGAAACTCTTTTAAACCAAAAGTGATTAAATCAAAATACGTATGAATGAAGGTCAGATAGATGAATAAATGTTTGAGTTTTAGTTTTGTCAACAATGTCCTTTGGTAATACAAACAAATATATTATAACAAATAGCGGCAGGGTTATAAAGCAATGACTGGTATTAATAAAGCAGCAATAAATTGTATACGTTGAAGTCAATAATTTTCCATGTAATTTCAATGCTGTGGGAACTAAAATTGTAGAGCTTGTCTATGATAAGCATATAAATGGCTAACCACAATATGTTCGTAGTTTTAGCGTGGAAAATAGAATTGCGTAGTAGATCTCTTTAATGGTCCTATGCCGTTCGTATTTCAGCCGAAACACTTGGTATAAACTGCTGAATGGGTAGGAGGCAAATAAAAGTAAATAAAATAAAAACATTGACCGTGTTCTTTCTGGAGATGGACTATAATATAATTATTTATTATAATTGACGCTTAATCTCTTTGGTAAGTTTAGGTACATTAATAATAATAATAATACTAAATATTTTCAGGACGTTTATACACAGCGCAATCTAGTTCCAAGCTAAGTCTGAGCTTGTGTTATGGCAATTAGATAACGGAATAAATTACATATACATACTTTTCTTTTGTAAATAAAGTAAAAATAAATGATAAACATATAATACATGGCAACACCCAGACCCCAGAAAAATACAAATGTAAATTACAAATATATTTTTCCGGTGTGGGAATCGAACCCACGACCCACAATATATCTGTATATTTTCTTTATTACCTACTTTGTTTAAGAAGAGATTACATACGTCGCTTATAGAAGATTTAATCATGTCTGTAAACATGTAATGCTTATAACATATAACCTTGTTTTATAAAGTGTAAAAAAGCAAGTCAAATTATATACATATTAATCATATCACAAAAATAAAAAACAAATAAAAATATGAACAATAATCTTAATCAACTATGAAGCTTGGTTAATCTGATGTGTTATGAAACAAACCCTACTAATGTATCTCGTGTCTATTGTACTAGCCAAAGGTCAGCTTGTAATGGTCGGTAACTTGTCCAGCACCTACCTATAGCGGAATGCAACGCCTTGGCATTTGAGAATTGGTTCATATTGTTGACGTAAAGCAGGGTTTCTTAATATGGAGTCTATGGGACATCCAAGGAGTCTTTAATGTGACTATCAGGGCTTCGAAGCCATTCAGATGAGGAGCTTATTGCAGTCTCGGTAGTATATTTACCCTTGATGACACTATGATAAAATGTAGATATTAGAAATAATTACAATCTGAACTCGAAAAAGTAGTGGTGTGATCAGGTAACTGTCTTTTTTAATATTTTGGAAATTGTTAAAATAAAAACTATTGTATGGATTCTAAAATGAACGATATTTTATTCAATAGTAAGATCTAATGCCACGAGTCAAAAAAGTGAAATAAAATGCTAGATATTAATAGGTTAAATATTATACATTTTTGCTGACAATTATTGCAATAATGTTTAAATACTAGAATCTAGTATATAGTATGTATCTAGTTACAAGATATATTCAAAGTTCGATATTAGATACTGTAAGTAAATCAATATTAGTTTTCGTTAAAATTCTTCAACAGAGCTCTCAATTTTAAAGTCTATCCATGTCTATGAAAGCTTAAGAACCTCTGACGTAAAGTGAAGCAGGATTTGTACTGATAAATCGCTTACTGTCCTTGTCATTATGAGCTTTTGAAATTAGCAGTTGAATTAATACGGAAATAAACACGTATTATTGCTTATTGTATGTATGTACGTTGTACAAGGATTTGAGGAATTGAACGTTTGTAATTAGGAAGCTTTGTACACACAGGAAGTTAATTTATTTATATATTATGTAAGTTTATTCAAGTTATTTTGCTCGTAAAATGCTTGCTTTAGAGAACTAAATTTATTATGAAATTTAGTGGTGTCTTATACAATTATTTATTTAATAAGATCGATGAATAGTCATACGTTAATTTTATTAAGGTCGTATACTTTATAATAAATGTATGGTGGTACCTTGAAATGTCAATTAATTAATATCTTTCAAAGAATGGCTAATGGTAAAAATATATTCGACCAGTATAAGGAGTGGTCAGGAAATCCCTGCCGGATTTAATACGGACGGAAGAATTAATAATTTTTCAATATTAGCAAAAGGAAATACATAATAATCGTAATAATATGTTGCAACGAATATTATATAAGGGTTTCATCATAGCTCGGATACGTTCTATTTGCACCTCCAAATTAATTCATTTATTAAGATAATTCGAACCTACTAAGAAATAGAAGTATAAATCATTTTTTACCCTTCTTGAACTGTCTACTGAAGTTCATTATTTCAACCCGTAAAACCTGAAACATTAAAAATTAAAATAAAGATAACATAAGATTGTGAGCCAAATATAGTTGGGAAATCCCACCCAAATAAAGTAATGACAGAAAAAAAGGATAAATCCTTTTCCTGTTGGTATCGGTATTTTATAAAAGAAGAGTTTATTACATATGTTTTTTTAAAGTTCTAAGAACGTGTTTTACAACAATTAATAACAATAAAATATATTCAATCACACATGATACGTCGTTATATGTTGTGCAAATTTTAGTTTTATCAGGTCAATGTCGTGTCAAAAGTCATTAGCCGATGAAACCAGTTTGTAGGAAAGCGCATCTTCGATGTTTTGGAGGCGCTTCTCGTCTTTACCTCTCTACAAATTCTCGGTATGTGACATACATTTCTTTTGTAGATTTTATATCCTAAATATATCTAGGATAGGGGTCGATGTTTGGCTGTGGTATTGGAAGTGTTGCTGATTGCCACAGCCAAATATCGACAAGCCGACTAGCCTAAAACTTGTTTTATATATATACAATTAGACATTGGCTGCTATTAACCAAGAAGAACTATCTAGGATATAAAATCTACACTATGTCTTGTGTGTAAAATTAAAACTGTCGTGTTCTTAAAGAAACTAACTACCTGCAATGTTATTTTTAATACTCCAAAGTAAGACATATAGTTTTAAATGATGTTATCAAATATTTAATTTATTTTATAGAATATCATACTTGCTCGTTCGCACAACCATCTCCGTGTATCCGTAAGAGGATTATTCCCTGAAAAGGTGTATGTTTCTTTCATTCTATATTTTTTCAAAGCTGTATGACGTCATCAATCGGTTGTCAATCGGTCATTCACGACCTATATCCAGTGAATTCACTCCATATTATACATAATAAAATTAGTTCAATATTGGCCAATTACATTGGAATGCGTTCACAAGGTAATTGCAATGCAAGTTAAACTAATGAATGCGTTGAACTTGTACTCTTATCGCTTAATTTAAATATTTGATTAAACAGATAATTTTAAATGAGCTTACAAAATTAAAACCGTATTTTAATATGCTCTGGATAATGTTGTATATTATTAAGTTTTTATGTACCGAATAAACCTAAGACTTTATGCTTTGACGTTGTTTTTGCCACTAGACCATAGTGACATGTCTTTTTATAGAACTGCCCTGTACCCATACTTTAGTCCATATATTTATGGTAAATATACGCCTTTATGTAGTAGCTTATTAACAAATACTTTTTTATCTCTAAAGATTGTTAAAAATTTGGCGAACGAGCATTTTATTAAAATTAATTTATTTAAAAGGCCTGTCTAGACTAATTATGCCATAGCGAAGTTTGGTTTCCGGCGATAAAAGTGTGTTTTTAGTTTTTACAATCGTCCGGCCTCTAAGGTCATCTAGTTCTTGTGATCTAGTTTAAATTATGACTGGCTTTTTATTTTTAACTATAAGCGTATTACGTATTATCTGATTTATGCTTCTCATTGTTTAGTATGACGAAATGTAGTTTAATATGTTCCTATTGCTTTAAACCAGCTAGGGTACTGCTTACACTGACGTGGTTCTTCTTATCTCTAGTAATCTTGGCGTTTCCTATGGAAAGAGAAGGGTCAGAGGCCCATAATCTCGTCTGTGCCTCTCCGTGCTTTTTCCCCTCTGTAAGTACTGGCAACATGGTGGTAGCCTAGATTGCTTTATGAGTTTTTAATTCATTTTTTTGATGAGTTAGCGGAAGTGATCGTTATATTATGTGATATTCTCCAGGAACGTTGAATTAAATGTATTTATCACACCATTGTATATTTAAAAAAATAATATTAGTAAATATATAAAGGCACAAAAAAATGTACCAGGCAAGCAAAATGTAGAAATATGGATGTAGCTTCATCAAAATTACCGGAGCAGAAATTGAAAGCGTCATATTAATCTCAGGTAAATAATATATACACTTAAAAAAACAAGATCATTAGGATGAATTGATATTGATCGAGACATATAAAGTTAATGATAAATTTCCTAATAGCCAAAACTAGTACATTAGGTGCCTCATACATGGCATTTATAGATATATTTGTTTTTTTCTATAAATTATTATTTATAAAATGTCAAGCCATAATAGCGTTTCCTAAGCGGATACAAGTATTTTAATTATATCAGTTAATCGTTATAATATTAGATAGTTTGCTCAAGTTCAGTACAAACGATGTATCTAATTTTGGGTTGTATTTGTAAGGAGATAAAGCTTATAACAGCATGGTAATATTATGTCGATGTGGTACTTGCTGAAACGACCATAAACGTTTATTACTAGACAAATGTACACCCAACACTTGATTATTGATTGCGTCGTTTAATTATTTATTATTTGATAAATTGGTGTTAATAGGACCACTTCTACTGATCTTTGCTTTTAATGTAACTTGATGTTATGTACTTGTTTTTTTTTTTTGTAAAATTATAAAGGTAACACGTTAATTAGGCAAAATTTTCCACTTTTATAAGGTTTTAATTTAAATAATAATATACTTTTTTAAACACTAAGAAGGTTAAGCTTCTTTGTTATTCTTTAATGTATGTAGTATGTAGTACTTATATTTAATACTGAATGAATTTAGTGCAATTTTGCTTTTATTTAGCGCATAAAAAATTTTAAATTATTAATATTAGTATTCATATGAAGCAATATAAAACATTCAAATGGATTTAAATTTAAATAAAAAATAACAACTTAGGAAGTCGTAGATAGCGTGTTTGTTCTACATTTTCTCAATGACCTTAAAACAATGCGAGCTGCATACGAAAATAATAACCTTGTTTAATTGTTCTAGTATCATTTTTCTCGTATTAATTTTGGTATCATTTTACTCATATTAACTCGATTTTGCGTTTCAATTCACGTTTTGATAGTTTAAAGCAACCCACAAGGCCGCCTTACATCATGTTATGTATTGTGTTGAAATAATGTCGTTCTGTCAGTTCATTACCGATATATTGATTGAGTTCTGATCAGATTGGTTGCGGTTTCAATGCTTGTTTGATCAATAAAAGAACATAGTGTTGTGAAAATGTATGCGCTACCTAGTTGATTGGATGCCTTGTAAGTTGCGTGGATTGCATATGATTGAGATTAGAAACGGAGCATCGTCTCATATTGGTTATTTCATTGTTATATACCTGAGTACATGTACATAATGTCTAAATTTATTCAACTACACGCAACATACACACACACATACACATTTTATGTTACTAATAACTTTTATCTATTATTTTTAAAACTTTTATACCTAACTTCAAGCAGGTTCAAATAGCAAACGACAATTTTTTGACGCAATTCCAATTTTAATTTTACTGTTCATATAATAAAAAATATTATATTTTAAGTCTATATTAAAAAATCGTAGAAAAATAAAAAAAAAACTTTGGTTCGAATTACGACTTTACCTCCGTACAAAAATAATTGAAGGCTGGTCCAGTCGCTGTGATTACAAAATCAACTTTCACCATTTCCATTGCATTAATGGTTTATAGAACAATTTTTAGCAATTATTGCCTAAAGCGCAACTTGATTTTTTGTAATAAACGCATTGTAATGCAAATGTGAATATTTTGACGAGTCTCGTGTCGTAACGACCATTGCAATTACGAATGTAATTAGAGGAATTTTAAATGAGCTCGGTTCAAAGGAAATTGTAAGAATAAAAAGTATAGTCCACACATTTTTCAAAATTAGGCTTTGGTTACTGTTTAATTATTTATTATAAGATATACCTAGGATATTAATATTTGACTAGATCCTCTTACCCGATGCAGAACAGTGATTTTGATTGGTAGAAGTCCAATATAAATTTTGATTAGCGATCATGGGTTTTTTGGAACTTACCACTTTTAAAATTGATGTTAGTATTTCATTTATAAGCATGTACCTAAAGCGAAGCTATTCTAAATAATTAGGTGCATATTACCCAGCTCCCACAATCCAACATGCCAATTTAACTTCATCTAATTTCCCAAGAATTTCAATTTCAAATGCACCTATCCCATACATCTAGCCGTAACCGCGAAACAAACTCGAAACTAATTCCAACAGCATAGATGTTTTTTTCTGCTGGTAATTTTCCGAGCATACTTGTGCCTATAACGAGGTACACCTTACAATTGCCCATACGCCGGCGTGTATCAAGAAATTCGCGCTGGTTTCACAATCTCGTTATTATTTGAAAATTTATAGCATGTGCAAGACCGCAGACATTCCAGTTTATGACTTGAGCAATAGATACAATAGTTTTAAGGTATTTGTTGCGAAGAATTAAAATTTATTGAGCTTTATCATAAAAGGTTTTATGGCATACATAAAACGATATTTAAATCTTCAAAATTTAAATACAATATATGTACATAGTTACTGGTCACACTGTTACTGTACCATGTGTGTAAAGGTATAGAAATATATTGTTAAATAATAAAAGAGAACCAGTTAAAATTAAATTTGGTTGTGGTAGAAAAAATATACAATTAATTAGAATCGTGAAGCTTAGTTTCATAGATTGCAAGGATTTATGATTTGCGTGACAAAGATCAGATACACTCCAATAATATTGTTAATAATAAATTTATAAAATTATAGACCAAGGCTTAATTCACAAAGCGTTTACGATATTAAAATCATGATCAATTAAGAAAAGTACTAAAATACGTTAGTCTCTGTCGGACATGCGACGGCCTTGCGACAACCTTTCCGACACAAAACCCTTTCAACTATCACCTGGTTTCAGACAACTAAAGCAACTAAAATATTACAAGCAATATTCGTATCTAAAAAGTCACACACAAAGCTTAAATTCCTATAAACGGAAAATCATAAACCAATTTTTCCGTCTCATATCGACGTCCGCATAAAATACCTTCAACATATCCTGTATTATTACTTCTCATGTGTATTAAGATCATAAGTATATGAAATTTATGGCTCTGGAATTCTTACTTTTTAAGTTTAACGGCTTATACGTCTCGTAACATTGACGTGTACTTAATTAGATGTTGTTCGCATATTTCTGCATACATAGCAAGAGCATCTTTACTTATTGCGTTCAAGATTTTCAAAATAGATACAACACAAAGAAATAGCATTAACAAATAATGTGTAACATAACTATGTTCCGATAATGTAGTCTTATTTGCCTGCTGTTAAAATATTTGACATATTATAATACTATAGTTGTGAAAATTCCTTTATTATCTTCTAACTTACTTCGAAATAATATGTGATTGAAGAATGCTGAAATACCTTTATTTTTTGTTAATGTTTCGTCAATGACCAAGTACCATATTTGTCACCTACAAGCACTTAACATTAAAAATAGTCTCATGTCGAAATGGGCATTCAGAATGTGACAAAGCTTTTAGAAAACCATCTAGCTAAATATACCAATTACGTTGCTTGCCAATTTTAGTGCAAATTATCTCTTAACAAAGCTAGTGAGTACATTCAGAAACCGCAAGCCTTGTAAGGGAGCCTTGAATATTAGAAACGTACGCATAATTACAGACTGTTCTCGTAGCATTTACACTAAATATTCTTATAAGGAAACTGTGGGTTACCACGGTATTGTTTCACAGTTCTAGGTAATATTAGAGTAACGTAATTGTTTATATCAATTAATCTGAGAACGATCTTTGGAGCTGAAACAACAGGTTGTTTCATGGGATTAAAGTAAAGAAATTTAGCCTAGTTTGAGCGTGCGCCAATCTGATAATGATTGCAATTATTGCACTCCAAATATTATATAATCAATCTAGATTTTGAAATTATTATATTAGCTATAGCGGTTATGCTTGTTTATTTCATTTTTGGAACAAATAAATAGATTAAGATGATTGAAAACTTTGATGATGACATTTTATTATTGCATTTATTAACTAGTACCTAATTTTTATGCGTGATTTATTTCATTCTTTAAAGAAGGTACGCTTAAATTATGTCATTATTTTCAGGATTTGTAGCCAGGATTTAAGTACAATAAACCTGGTACAAAACTAGATGATTCAGAGGATGCGATATACTCCTAACTGCAGTAACAAACCTTTCTTTCTATCAGTAAAGTAAATATAACACATTAAAGCTTTCCAGGATCCAATAAACCCGGTCCAATTGCGACTAACAACTGATACGCGATATTCGACTCTTTTATTGGGCGATAAAACTGATAGTTGTTTAAACTAAGGATTTAAAGCATTCCCGCTCGATGTAATCTGGCGTCACGAGCGTGCGATTCGTGTTACGTCGTAAATTTTTGTAAGCGGTTTCCGCGTGCTTGCTCGCAGATCGGTCCATGTTTTGAGAGGAAGAGTTAAAACAAGAAATCCGTGATATATTTGTCTGAAAACAATTTTACATATAAATGATTCACTTTTTTTTCGTATCTCTTTTTCTTTTTGTGTATAGTACGTTATTAAATTTTAGTAACGTATTGTGAATGTTGGAACCGAAAATCAAACTTTATAATATTATCGACCACGCTGTTAAGACTGCAATGATAAAGAAGCTGATTGTTAGTTGAGACTAAAGGCTGAAAAGCAAACGTCTTCTTAAGCACATATGTTTCATTATATTTACAGATAATAGGAAGTAGCTATCATATAAGAATTGATATTAAAATCCTTACGTTAAATGATAACGCTAGTGCGTTTTCTATAACGGAATAATAACTACTATTTTCAAGACACAAATGCTGTAACTTAGAAGCGAAAACTACAATACAATTTTCATGAAAAATAACACCTCGAGCGCCTCATACGTGCTTTACTTTACAATCTTATTCCCATATAAATCAATAAATACTAAGAATTAGCTGTTTAGCAGGGAGCAAAGATAACATTTAGTACATTATTTATGAACAAGCTGTATCCCGCGGTTCCGTCGCGATTAACCTGATTGCGTTTCAACAATACTAACATATTTCCATACCAAACAACCATACAAAAATCCATCCAAACTTTCATCCGTTATTTATCCTGACGGTAAAGAGTAAAGGTAGCATATCTTATATACATTTATATCTGTGAGGTTTATACAAATTTATTAAGTACTTTAATTGATTTCATCAATATTAATTAATAATAATAATAATAATAATAATAATAATTGTAACTGTAGTTGGCAAAGATTAACAGACTAACAGAAATAATAACTAAATCATATTTAAAAGTACTAGGGATCTTTGCAGATAAAATAGTTTCTTTTTATTTTCCAACTCTCTAAAGCACCTTATACAAATACAAGTTTTGTTTAGTGACAGTATCAGAGAACTATCAGATGACCCGCCTGTGGTCACCCAAGTCATAAAAACGACCATAAAACTCAACGTATGGACCATTTAATTTAAGTGTAACAATCGCTTGCAGAATTTCGAATACAATTGGCACATATTACGTGTGTTATATCAAGGTCGTGAAATCTCGTTATTATCATACTTTCAGCGCAGGACCTCCGTTCCGTGTGACCTTCAGGTGCAGGGTTGTCACCGCTGCTGTTTTTCTTGTTCCGTAGTAAGTAATTTATAGGGAAAAGGGAAAGCTGTAGAGGCATTTATGACCTGAAATTTTGCGAAAACATGAATCGCAGGCAAGGAAACTTAGAAATATTAACAAAAATATTATTTTATTTCCTGAATCAATTTCGAAAATAATTTTATCACTACTACCGACTTCAGTTTATTAACTATGAAACCAAAATTTGTAAAAATTACGATCCGGATGTTTAGCGCGTAAAACAAAGAGAAGGAGGAGCTGTTTTATATTAATTTACGATTATAATATTAATTTAAAGATACAAGAATTAGCAACCCTAATCAGCAGCGCTCCCACGGTGTTTCGCGGTAATTATTTTAGCGATTGTGATAAGGGCTTGGTCACGTACACTTTTGAACAATTTGCATAGCTTTTTGTCCTAGTTTATGTAATAATCCTATTTATATACAACACGAATGTTACAAAGAACATAAAACATTGCAAATAAGCTAATATTACAAAAAAATTGAGCGCCTGAAATGGATACTACGTATTTTGAAGCTTTTTCAAACCAAGAGTGAAAAGACATTTAAAAATATATTAAGGCATTTATATGTGCAAATACATCCTCATAGATTGCTGGAGAGATAATATCTTATACTTAGATGAGACTTAATTTTACTTTCGCCTACAAGTGTATCTACTTATATTATTCGTTTTTCTATTAGTCATTTTTATGTGGGAGACTGTAATAAGTAATGGAAGTTTAAGAGAAAAAAACAACAGTTTTCGAGTTTGGAATTTTTTTATCTTATTTCGAATATAAAGAGATTGTATGTAATTTTTTATAAAATACGAAACATATTTATCCTTGCAACATTATTTTTATAATCCACAACATTTATTTAATTGATATGATATAAAGTTCGTTTGTACTCAGTCGGTCGTATTTCTTAGTGACATTTAAACATTAATTCTGAGTAAAGCTTGCACTTATTTTAAATGTACTGGCGTTGCTTTTAAATATATCTGAGTTGTGGACGTTGATATATAAGAGACGAGTAATATGTAGTTGAAGAATAACAAATTGTATAGAACTTATTGTGATTGCATTATTACTGTATCTGTAGTGATTTGTAATGTCAACAATGAATAACGTGTGATATTTTCATGAATACAATTTAATGTTTAAATACGAACCATGTATAAAATTATACGTTGTTAACATTTTATTAGGTTATTGTGTAGCTAATAATTTCTTGTTAAAAATTGATTTTAAATAGAAATTATGTGGTATATACTTCGTTTACTTTAAGGTTTCATTAATAGGCTCAGCCGTTAGATATAACTTGAGAAGAAATTTCATATACTTCGTATGAATTGTTTTATCTTGAATCGAACAGGGGAGGAAATAATAAACCCCTTTCAATCACAAAAAGCCTTTTGATTTAGAAACCAGAATTACATTAGCTTGTACGATAGTTTAGAATAATTTTCATTTTCTTGTATTTATTGTTAAAGGAGTTTTTACACCACCGAGGTCTTACTGAATATTCTTTAACTCTAAAATATTATAAAGGGTCAATGACGGGTCAATGAGCGATCGCCTCTATGGGACATTTACAAGGCTATATCAATATTTCCAAATGTCCGATAACATAAAAATATGTAAAATAGATTAGGTATATAGATTTATTCATAATGCTTATCAGAATACTGATTTATAGGTATTATCTTGGTTATAACTTATTTCGGCGGAGTCATCCGAATTCTTTGTAAATATAAAGAAAGACTGTTGTAAAATTAATAATGTCCTCGCGAAATGTTGCAATGTGCTATTTGGATAAACCATCTTTACATAAAGTTTTGTATTACTAATAAATGTGATGACATCACGACTAAAGATTTTTTGATCATTCATGACGTAGAAGTCTCTTAAAACGTGAAAATAAAATAAACTGTCATCTGTATACCTAAAAGTTGCCCATGACTGAAAAAATAACAAAGAAAACTCTTCTAAAATCATAAAAAACGCATTTTTATGATGTAATCCCTATAATTTAACGTGAGCTATATGTATATTACAAGATGGTTTCACGAAGTAACCAAAAGTCATTCGAGCAAATTTTAAGGTTATCTGCGCGCGCGTGATCGCATTATTACGCTGTATTCGTCCATTTGTAATAACGGACTCCTTTTTAGGACGTTTTAAAAAGTTTAAGAATAAAAGAATTTGTTAGGATTAAGGATAGAGCTGTTGTCTTAAGCATAATATATAAAAGTACGTTAAGAATTGTCTTATGCATTTTTTCGAGCATTATAAATTAATGATAATAAACGCGAAATAGTCAGTAAGACTCTGACTCTGTTACTAGTATATCATTTGTAATTTGTTGAAGTATTAACAGCGGTGATTTAAAAATAATAGATGAGTAGTACTTAAAAATACGCGGCATTAATTTAATATTACGCACACTAACGAAGTTACGGATATAGTATATCAAAATAAAAATATTACTTTAATTACTTTGGAACGATTCTATCATACATACTCTTCATTTATATCTACAATAGACGTTAAAAAACGTTCAGTTCGGAGTTGCCCAAACTTTTTATTACGAAAAGATGTGATTAATACTCTAAACGGAATCTTTTCTTCGCCCGTAATGGCAATTAACTTTGAACCTATAGACTATAGAGTGTTGCAAGTGCAAGACTTTTGAACTAGGTGTTAGATGCGGCCACAGATAACGAATTAATTACAGCAACAATAGCCCCTGGTAGTGTTGCCAACATGTCGATTAGTGTGATCTAAATAAAAAATAATCTTTGAGATCAAATTTATGCAATAAAGGGCGGTATTAGAGGAATGTTTTCTGATGAATGTTTTTTCTTGAAGCCGCATACATGACAATTTGATTTACTAGTCCATTATATATAAAAAAATATTAATGCAACCGAAAAATATTTTTTCTCACACGCTATTTTTTCTTTAAATATTACAATACTGAGAGTTGAAAGTTTAATAAAGTTAGAAAGAATTCATTAGACTTAATTACTATTAAAATGGAATATATTAACTTTCAAGTAAAATAAAAAATAATTATTTTAAAGTTCAAGATTTCATAGCTGTAGTACCCACGCTGATAAAATGTAAAGAAATCTGTAAAGAATTCTATTACATAAAAGCATTCTAGAACAATACATTTTAAGAATGCAATTATCGTAAATAAAGTGCAACATAACAGTTTTATTATTGTTATGAAATAAACGATTTATTTTTAATTGTCCTTACACAATGTGAACTCCATATTATCAAACGTATAATGTGCGAGTTATAAAAATAAAATGTAACTCTGTAATCATTATATAATACGCAAAAATATTTTAAGGTTAACTGTATGTAGTGTGAATTTCATATAACGTGTTGGTTCCAATTTTTTTAATAATAAAAAGTGTAATGACGATATCCGCTAACGAGTAGCGGGCGTCTTCCTTGGGTTTAGACCTTTTTTAAATATTTTGAAAACAGCCGGTGACGTTGTCAGATTAACTTTTTAAGAGAACTGTGAACTTTATGTCCGGGGAGTGTTGGGGTAAGGAAGTTTAAGTGGCTCTCTGATCTTTATATAGATTTAGCAGCTGCTGGCAATCCATGGCCCAATCCATATGGTATATTTTCTAAATTTGAGTGGCCAACGTATATAACATTCATTTCAATACTTTGAATAACCATGAATTGATTACATTTATAAATACAATATAAATGCGAATGAAATAATAAATATGTATGTGTGCGAATATGGTATCTCAAGTTAATTATGTATTTTATCCGCGTATAGAGGGCAAAAATATCTTATAGAAATATCGAAACCCTCATTTTCAAGTCGTGTACCTCGCGTCGACGTTTTGCCTGCTGACCTGCGGGCCGTATCGTTGCGAAACAAACATTGAGGTCATATTCACTTTTTGTTTAGAAAACACCCTTTTATGCTTATTATAACCTTTATTTTAAATAAAAGTACCTTTTTGGCATATGGTATTATCTTACTGGCAAATTATATTAAGACCTTTTGGTCGTGAAGACATAAATGAGGTACATACATACATACATACTAACTCACATATACATAATAAGTATAGTCAAAGTCAAAGATATCTTTATTCAACTAGTCTACCTATTATAATTCTTATGAATCTTCATGGTATTACAAAACAATATACTATCGTTACGGAAGGCAGTTTCTACAGAGAAGAACCGGCAAGAAACTTTGATTGTTGCTCTTTTAAAATAAAAAGAAATAACTGTAATTATTAAAATATATAATTAATATAACAACGCAACTATTACAATATTCATACATAAAAAGGGTCACCATAGTAAATATTATAAATTCATAGTAAGGCATGTTACACTTTAAACCAGAACCATTACTTCAAACATATAAATAAAATCAATACTTAGTCTTTTAAATTTATATATTCATAAATTACTCGCTAATATCGAGAAAACAATCGAATATAATAAATATATGATTGTGTTTTCTAAACTAATTACAATAGCAACACGCAAGTTATATAACGAGCAGGCGTATCAGATTGGCAGCTATCAAATATATGTATGTCAGTATGTATCGCGAAAACGAAAGTGTACCGCGCCTCACTTTTGGCGTTATGTAATGTGCATTGATGCACTTTTGTATCGAATATATAACACTAGC
>DWAJ01001710.1:0-20856 GCA_018238005.1 Eurema mandarina | reverse complement strand
ACAAATTAAACACGCGCTGTCCACAGTTAACTTACTATGAAAAGTAGCCGATTCACCGTCTTCGAAATTTTGAAATGGCTGCTTCTTATTGGTTAGTTGTGATTGAGGCAGATTTGCTTCTAAGAAAATTTGGACTGAAGCGGTTTTGCATTTAACCCTCACTTTCTAAGTGAATTTTCTGTAGGAATTAGGTGGATTTGGATGGTGTCGATTATAATATATTGTAGCAATTTTTAATCGCTATAATTTGGTGTGCTCAGTTTAAAAAAATGCATTTTTGGACTGAGGCGCCTTTGCTTCTATACCCCTCTTTTGATAAATCGTATTTTACTGGCAAAATATATCTAGCTGCAATAAAAATTAGGTACCTGACGAGAGGGTTTTTTTTTCGCATATGTTAATTTTCAGCATCTCAGACAATATTTTTATACGTGTCCTAATTTAGTTATTAATGTATAGCTAAATATTGCATATTTTATCTGTTTTATCGTTTCGTACAGATAGTTATTTCTTTATGTTAGGTTCAATTATAAATCCAAAAAATATATATCACCTTACCACTTGTTTAATTTAAAACTAAATAATATCTTGGGTTTTTTAGATTTTAAAACAGAATTTATATGACTGCATCTAGTATCATCAATAATCTTTAATAAATTTATTCCATGCAAGGTTTTTTTTTAAATATAATAAAGGATTTAATGTGTTTTGTTTTTTGGAGTTTGTAAATGATGAATGCAACTTTATATATTTTATAAAAATATTTCGTATGGCAATAATTTTAGCATAAATGCAAATTGCAATTTGCAACTTAAAAAAATAAAAATAAAAATTTTGGCGGTAGTTATATTGTCTATCAACGACATAATACATATAAATTTTATGCTTTTATTTAAGATTTGAATTATGAATTATGGAGAAAATTAAGATAAAGACAAACGGCAATATTATAATTATGGGACTGAGCTACAGTTTATTCTTCTTATATTTTTCTAGTTTCCAAAAAAACATGTAAAAGTTAAAGTGTGAAAAGCGATTTTCTCCTCTTCAACTTCAAATAATAATGTATAAGGTAAGTTATAGTAATATTATTATTTGACATTAATAGTGTAGACTGTAGTTTCATTTTGTTAGCTATTTATTACCCGTTAAGAGTATTTACTGTTTTTAAATATTTCATATTACCTAGGTACATTCAAGTTTTATACTCTGAAACTTGCATGGAATAAAATTGTCTGGTATACAATTCCCTAATGATTACCGGTTCTAGTCTAAACTATAATATTTATAGCAGTAGGTATTGTTTCTTACCCAAAATTCTTTGGTCAATGAGATACAATTTCAAAATGGTTCTCAACATTGTTATAATTGTGGACCTTGGCTTGGTTTTTATGAACAAAAAGAACTTAAATAAAATAAATTTATATGTATTTAACACTATTCTTATATATAGCGTGTGTAGTACTCTCTCTGTCTTGATTAACGGGATCGTAAATATCGCTGTCGACTTGTGTCGGTTCTTGCGTGGTGGTGGTCACGCTGCCTGAGACAGGAGCTACGTTGTTGTTGTTATTCCCTGGTTTCGACAGACCCACGCCACCTGGCCCCATATCCATACAGTCCCAGTGAAGAATCTGGAATTTTAAATGCGAGATTTAAATATTGAAAATATATTTTATGTGGAGAAAATAATCGTTCATATTATTACGCTTATACTCTGAATAACATTGAAATGTACACAAAAGGGGTTATGATTTAAATAACAAAACAACGCAGTAACTACTATTTGTAGATAATATTGTAAATATTATAATAATAAAAACCGCATTATCATATATTTTTGCAAAAGGTGGAAGGTAGACCGTACGTACCAAAACAGGTGCTTTATCCACTCTCGTATCCATATCCATGCACACGTGGAATTTTTGGTCAACAATAGCTATATCAAAAAGCCGAATGCACATATCGACAAGACCCGGAGGTAGGTAAGGTACCGGGAGCGGTAGACAAAAAGACGGAGCATTACGAGCTAAAACATTAATAAATAATAAATTATTAAACATAAATTATAAATAGCTAGAGAAGCTTATAAAACTGCACCAAACAATTCATATTATTATTTATAATATATACCTACTCGTAATAGTTGTTTACAATCCTTAATAGAACACACCGAAAGAAAGTTACCAACATAGCTTCTAATAAATAAAACAATCAAATAAAAATCTTCGGTCTTAAAACATAAATAATCTATTAGAAACTCATGTCACATTAAATTACCAGTTAATGAAAGACGTTACGCTTACCTGAAAAAGTTCGCTGGTATATACTTGCGTTTTGCATTTTTACTTCTAAAGTGAAAATTGAATCTTCTGGTTCGTACTCAATGTGGGTACAGGCTGCAATTTTAAGAATAATAATTAAACAAATAATTCGCAAGACACTAATAATAAATATTATTTTGTATCTACTATTTTCAACTTACTTCGTCTATCATAGTTGAATGTTTGAATTCTTATTCCCGTGCAACAAACGCATTTCAAATCTTGACATTCGCATGGTCCGCCTCTAAACGGTAGCCGCAAGAACCATCCAGGCTTGTACCAAGGTCTAGGCATCATCCGCCGAATAGTCTAAAAAATTTAGAGCGTTAGTTTATTATAAACCTATTGCTAATTGGAATGTCCGATCATTGTATACTTATTGAATACAATGATTAGACATTCCAATTACTTTGAAATAATACTATTTTATAATATAAGAATTGGTTATTTAATTTATAGGTTGTTAGGAATCTAACAATATTATTATGAAATATAAACGCACCTCGTTCGTATTCAAATCATAATAGATGGAGAAATCGGTTACATCCATTGCATTGTCTTCTTTAATGCCCCAGAGATCAAAGTGCCTCCCATGTCCTGAAAGAAATTATTTGGTATGTAAGCTTTAAATTAATAAGATTGAACAAAACATTAATAACATAATATTATAAATTGTTACATTAACTTACCTAAGCATGAGATCATACCGCACCAACACAAAAACAAAAACAGTACGAATCCATTCATATTCCTCGTTTAACAAACTGTAATTACGGATGTATTAGACACTACTTATACTTGCTTTCTCAAAGTATACAAATCAAATGGTGGAACAGTGGTATGGTGTTACGTCAACGCCAACAGTTAAAGGATCGACAGCTATTTGTATGCAAGATGTGCTGTGCTCGAACGCAACTGACATGCGGGACTTTCTAGAGAAACTCCTGCGCATGCAGACGCACCACCACTGCCCATCATTAAATGTCCATTTTCAATATCATGCTCGAACATTTTCTCAGTTTATCTTGAGACACATGAAGATAACGAGATATAAATTATATAGCTACTACGTTTCCATTTCGTGCTAGCCTGCACCAATTCTTCACGCGATCTTAATTTAATTTAATTGTATATATTAACCAGAGATAGATAAAAAACAAAACACGAAGAATAAATAAATAATTTAATAAGTCTCGTTAAAAATTAATTCTGTCCAGATTAAAGCACATAAAGTGTTTTAACGATCTAAAATTTCAAGAAGCGATCGAACGATGTTTTGTTCATCGTATTCCTCGATATCGTCTTCGCCGGCATCTATCACTGCATCCACTCCACCCTGTGGATTTGCGATTGGAAGTCCTCCATTTTCTTCTGGTCCTATCATAGCTAAACCGTTCGCTCCCATGCTGAAATAATACATCTTGTTTTCATTTAAAATGTTGAAGTTTTTATTTTCATGGCTATCTGATTATGTAATAAAATGTAATTTTGAAATAGGTCTTAAATAATTTTAAGACCTATTTCAAATTACATTTTTCCTTTTAAAGCATACTACAAAAAAACAAAAAGTATATTTTATTATCGTAATATGACATTTTTGTTTTAAATAATTTTAAATTATAAAAAGAAGTAGATTGTAAATATGCAATTAATTAACAATTTTAGAAAACTATATCATACACACCGTAAGCAATCGAAAACTAAGTTAAATAGCTCTAGTTGCCTCCATTTTCCTGTCATAGCCAAACAAAAGTGAAAGTTTCTGCCAGGGAAAAATACGTTGTAGAACCGAGCACAAACTTTTAAATTTTGCATTCTTGGTGGATTAATACAGACAGGTCTAGGATTTTTGCCTGAAATACCAAAACAATGTATGTTTAATATACAAACAATACCTGTATTTTTAAATTTATAGCCAAATATTCCAATGAAACTGGGCTGTAAACTACCTGACATAGAATTTTCATAAAGAATCCTGTCGTTCATAGACATAGCAACATCAAATGCGAAGTCGCCAGGGTGATAGGTCACTTTCATACAAGCTTTTTGTTTAAAAAGATCCAATACATATCCTGTGCAACATTTACATACACCTAAAGAACAAGTACATCTTCTATTTGAAGAAGAAGATTCATTTTCATCATCATCATCATCATCATCATCCTCTGCGTTTTGTCGGGCATAATGAGATAATAAGGAAAAGTTTCCCATTTTTAATTTTGATATTAATAGATTATCTGCTGCATCCAATGCTTGTAAGTTACCCTTTTCTGTTACTAATGAAACGTTTGCTAAAAAAATAGAATAATTATTACGATTATATAATTATTTTGAATAAAAAATAACTAACCAACGTTAAAAGATTTTACTTGCCTGTTAAATCATTTCCTTCCGCCAATTGATAAAATGAGGTCACCATTACGAATACGAAAAAACAGCGGCGAGGATTCATGTCTAAGCTTAGCATACCGCGAACTAACGAGTGACTTTACGTTGTGAATAAGGCTTGCCTTTGTGCACTCCAAGATATTTAAACAGGTTTTATGGTCGAAGCGAAACTTATTAATCGTGTTTTAACAACTTTCACAAATTGCTATCAAATCAAACAAAAGAAAATATACGGTAATACAAATTTAATAAATATTAAGTTAAATCTTAAATAATATTATTTACTTATTTCAAATTTAATTCAAATTTCTGCCCTCGAAAAAATCACCTATGGCATCACCGATAGCATCTAATGGGCCATCGGATCCTCCTCCGAAAATACCGCCACCGGGACCACGATCACCGCCAAGTAACGCACTTGCAGCATCAAGTATAGTTCCTCCTTCGTTATTATTACCATTCCCGAATAAATTAATTGGAGATGGTCCTGATGAGACTGGTTTAGGTTTCAAACCCGTTTGTACTCCAGATGATCCTAGCCTGTGTTAAATGTAAATAATGCATAATATAAACGATAGTATAAACAGAGTTATTCACATAATATGAGATATTAATTTTTTTACCCGAAACATCTAAACGAAGCGGAATAGATTGTAAAGCCAGCAATATCTGCGTTTATATCCAAGCAGGCGAACGCATTTCCATTTCGAATGCGTATGTTACTTATTTCAGCACAAACGCGTATAAACGGCGCTCTTCTAGGGTTAATACATATTGGGGGCGGATCACTCGCTGCAAAAATGTCCATAAAGAGAAATATTTAATAAATACACATTTTAAAAATAGGTATTTTACATACTAACTTAATAAGGAAGAAGTTCATTAGTTATTATTCAAAGGAATTTGAAATGAAATGCTTTACCTGACACACGTCGTCGTATGACAGTGTTATTATTTACACTTAAACGTACATCAAATACAAAGTCTTCAGGTATAAACGATATGTTTCCACATGCATTCATTCTAAAGCGCTGCAAAATAGCACCAGTACAACATCCACATTGCCCAGACCTACAGTTGCAGGGGAATCTTGTTACAGTACCATTTACATCTTGACCCGGTAAGTCTGTTACTACATCTTGTAATACAGGCTTTTGGGTTATAGCAGCCACTGGCGCTACGGATGAGACAGGCTCATTTATTACAGGTTCATCGCCTGGAACTGTTTCGAGTGGTACATCTGCGTCATTTATAACTTCATTATCAAGTTCGTCGTTGTCATCATCATTTTCTGCAACGTGTATTGGTACAACTATAGTAACTGGTGATCTCAAGACAGGGGTGGGCTTGAGAGCTTGATTCCAAATTCTCTTTGGAATTTTTATGTTTATATCCTCGTATGCTCTGTCTTCGCTCGATATAATCTCTCCTTTGAAATGAAGTAATAAATTAATTTATTTCAATATAAGTAACATTTCGTTATATTAGTATTATAATATAGTTGATTAGTTTCTAAATTTCTTACCATGTCTGCATTGGCATGTGTTAAAAATATATGCGAATAATAGCACTAAAGAAAATTTAACCCGTAACATTACCGTAGCTTAATTACAACAGTTTCGCCCGACTAACTGATTGAAATTGTTCTATAGCATGACTGCTCCACCTATTTAAATGTTCACTTACAAAGTTAAAAGACTTCGGTACGGTCATTGAACATAACAAGTTTTAAATTTAAATACACAGTCAGGAGAAAGTCATTGCTTAAAATGACAGTATTGATTCCTACTTTCTGTATTCGGTACGCAAATTGAATGTTAGTGAGCTCATATATTATTATGACATGGATATCCAACTTAGTTCCACTGGAACATTTACGTTGGTAGAATTTTAATATTCGAGTCATAATGGCACTTCTGAGTTGTTTATGGATCTCAATACTAATTACATTATAAAAACTCTAAAAAAGCAAACCCAAAAGATAATTTCGTTATGAACATATTTATAATAATACATTATATTTTTTACATGCTTTTTCTTGCAATAAGTTTGATTTTGAAATGATTGTAAAATGTTTAAAAAATAATTGCTTGAATAATTCTATATATCTTTAATATTTATTCAAGTAAATCTTACTTATTATTCCATGTCTAAATAGTTTGTATTTTTAAGGTTAAGGAGCAACAATAAAAAACATTTTGTAATAAAACTATTATGAATATAAATAGATTTATTTTTGAAATAAGTTAACTATGTACAAACAGAAATAAATTAGAATAAATAAATTAGCTAAGTTTAATAAGACTATAAAGTTTTCTAAGACCAATCACCATGCATCATTTTATTTTGTCTTCTATTACTTCTTCGTCTAGCAAGTTCGATATCTGGTAATCCTAGACTTTCATTAATTGCATCGATTCCAAGAACATCATCATAGTCATTCTTATTATGTTTATGTTTGTGGGGCTTGTTCTCTTTATTTTTATTTTGCCTTTTGTTTCTACCGAATATACCCAACTGATGACCTACACTTTCTCCAATCTTTGTTAAATCAAGTACATCTAGGTCCTCTAATTCAAATTGTTCGCCTCTGTGTTTCTTTCTTGGCAAAACTATTCCCTCATAGTGATGAGCTCCATATTCATTGCTGCTGAAGTGTCCACGGCTTTCATCTTTACCTGTTTCTTTATCAGTTTCATGTTCTGCTGAATGAGAATCAAGAGATTGTACTATCTGTACCATTTCTTCATTTGCGTCATCATCTACTTCTGTTGCAAAAGGTATAGTGGAGTGTGGTTTCGGTGTGATGGTTTGGATTTTTTCATAAGTAGTTTGTTCTTGGCTAGATTTAGTCTCCTCCTTGGGTAATATTTGAGTAACTGGCATTACAGATAGTTGACCAGTTATGTGTGCCAATGACATTTCTAATCCCGGATCTTCAAAGCTAGTTGCAGTAAGCGGGGTTGTTGCTTCGAAAGAAGCTGGTTTTTTGTTTACTAACACGACCTTTTCAACGTTTTGCGTATTTTCTTGGCTTTCGGGTTTATTTTGAATACTTATCTGACTATCATGTACTTCAGTGCTCGCGAACCCAGAGTCGGAGACTGTGCTGATTGAAACGGGGATTGTTTCTGCACTTGTAGCTGCAGCTGTAGTTGGTCGTCGAGTAGGTCTCCTAGTTGGTCTACGTGTCCGTCTGTTAACAGGCCTCACTCTCACAGTGGTAGTTCTTGTAACAGGTCGCGGCGTTGTTCTAGTATTTGGTCGTCTCGTAGTACGGCGATTTGGTCTAGGACGACGAGTAGTCGTGGAAGGAGTTTGGGCTTGTTTGTTCCTATTCTTATTAGGTTTCTTACTTCCGGATGATCCAAACAGGTCTCCTAATAAGTCTTCTCCTAAAATACTAAATCCTGTGTAATCCGCAGTGTCAACATCGTTGACGGCATCTATTTCACCTGGAAATGAAAAGCTTAGCGTTATTGGAGGAAAATAAGTAACAAGATCTAGATTTAATTATTATATAATGAGGAAATGAGTAAATTCCAGTTTATGTCAACAGTAACTATAATTACTATACTTTTAATTAAAAACATACAAAAGAGCATGTGTTCATACCGTCATCGTCATCATCATCGTCGTCGTCAGCATCATCATCATCGTCGGCGCCAAGGCCGAAGTCGTCGTCGTCATCATCATCATCGTCATCTTCATCTTCCGTCTCTGCCTCTTCTTGAGGAATTATTGGAAGTGGATCAGCGGGCTCTGAAGTCACACCTCGTGGTCCAAATTTGAAACAGGATACTCTAACGGCTGCCTCCACAGTGCTCTTAGCTTGTAATTCTAAACCGAGGCAAGCGCGGAAATCCTCTCCGGTTCTTGCTATGTTGTAAACACGTCCGCAGAATTTCGATAAACCTCCTGGAAGTGGCATGCAAACTGGACTTGGCTTACGACCTGGTAAAAATAAAAAAAACATGTTAGTGTATCGTATTATTGAAAGTGGACATTCTTATCTTATTGTTCGAATAGAATACATACTTGCGACAGTCCGATTTGTAATAACTTTCTTGCCAAAGCTCAATGATATTGACATTTTATCGCCACTCAAATACATCAGCGAGGCACATCCTGTAATAAAAAATAATAAACATTGAAATGGTTATGAATTATTTTTATTTTTCACATTATATTTTCTTATGATTTTGTAACGTACCTGGACCATTTAAATTGACGACTGGTACCGAAAAGTCTCTGCAGCAATTGCAATAAGAATCCGAACATTTGCAATACCTGTTGAGACTACTTTCTTCGATTTTTATATTATCATCCTCTTTATTACGAAGCCCTTTATTATTGTTTTTCTGTTTGCCTTAAAATAAATATAAAAACACTTTAGCAACAATTTCAAAACTAGGTTATTATTATTATAGATTAATTTAAACTCCAACAACAAAATGTCACAATTTCTTAATGTAAGTGTGTATTAATGTATAATGTAAAGTATGTGTACATGTCATGATTATCTTTCTTAATGAATATGTAGTATAAGATAATCATGATTAAAGAACAATTATTCCTGTGATTTAAGAAATCTATTGTATAAGTTTGCGTGCTAAGTATTAGCTCTCCGCATACCATTTTTGTACAAAACTGTACCTGTACGAATGAGTTTAATGAATGGACATACTTTCCCCGCTTCAACCGGACAGCGGTCGATTGAATATAGATTACATTATTATGTGTCGACGTGACTTTTTTCTAGAAATATAAAATTTATTTAATATACTCACTTATATTTTTTGACGCAGCAAATGCTATAAGCACAAATATCAAAAGCAGTTCAAAAACTAGGGAGAGCTTCATCGTGGAGCCCGACCATGCCTGAAATTATAATAAATATAGTTAAATATTTTCTTCTCAAATTTATATAATCTAACTTAAATAGCACAGATTGTTTTTTTAATGTAAAAGAACATGTTTATGTTAATTTTAAAATAACTCACATTCAGATTTTAACATTGAAAATAATATTTTGGGAAAAACAAGGGCTCAAATAAATAGTATCTATTTATTAATAATATTTTAGATAGTTTTCGCATGCAATGCTGTAAAAGCGCGTTGAACTCTTTTCCTATAACTCAGTAAAGCTTTGACTTACTGATAAGATAAATAAAAAAATTACATTAAATACTTACACTGGTATACTTTTTATTTTTTTTAAGCAAACGAAACAATAATCGCGATCACAATCGGAGTCACACCTGCGCGGCTGTTCACGTTCAATTAACTTATAATTATTATTAGATACAACCGACTAGCCCTAAAACGAACGGCAACATGCACTGATTTCATATACCGGAGAAATGTGAAGTGACGTGCCAGAAAGGAAAACAAGAAAACAAGAGTCAAGCGTCTCTTTCCAACTCGTAGAAATTGTGAGGGAGGGGTGACAGACGCACTTGGCCGCTTATGTAGAATTTAGTGTCAAGCGCACGGGCTATTTACAAATGCTTATGATTAAGGATAGGGAAATGCATTACACACGCGATTTCGCGATTATAAAATAAAACATGTTTCATACATTGATATAATACGAAAACAAAAAGATAGATTAGATAACAATAATTTATATTTATAAACTTTTTATAAGTTACACTTTTCACTCAAGTGATAGTAAGTCACCACGTTACGTTGGAAGTTCTAGAACTATCCTAATGGGTATATTGCTCTCGGATATAGTCGACTTGCTGGAAATTGGCATATGATTAATTTTTAGTTTTAATAATGTGTATAATGTAAAAATTAGAAAGTTCTGAATATTTTATAGCATACTACCTATATAAAAAAGAATACTTCAAATCGAAGAAATTTAAATAAGATAATTGTAGGAATTTGAAAAAGAAACATAATTGCATCCAAAAGTTGTTTACGTTTTTTCAATAGGTCAATTTTTGTATAAAAATATTACTCAGTCGTATTCCTTATCAAACTTATATCAATATGGAAGTTGACTACACCTTGGTAAGTTACTATGCTTTTTGTATATTACTTTGAAAAACAGAAATATACCTTTAAAAATCCTAAATAAAAAATAAAATTCTAACATTATCTATAAACTTAAATATTCTTTATTCAGCGATTTAGGAATAAAAAACCATCTGTAATTAAAGTATAAATTATTTAAAAACATAATAAAATTATAGAATGCCAACAAAGACAAATCTCACTATTGGACAGAGCTCCCATAGCCGGACCAGTGTTACTAGGGTCACTTTCTACGGAGAGAAAGTTGGAGCCGGTCTGCCTTCGGTGGCGTATTTATTTTTGGATTCCATTTTGTTTTTATTTTTTGCGATTTACATCACAAAACTTGTTTATTACATTTTTGTGTATAATTTTGTTTAAAATTGTAAGTATTTTAGAGATGTTTTATTTTAGTGTTATGTTATGTTTATCTGCAATTGCTGGCTTTCACAGTTTTATACTATATTAGTATACTTCATAGATATACTGAACATCTTAAAAAATATGAGTTTTTAAAATAGTATGACAATTCCCATCTGAAAAGTATCTTTTTTTAGTAATTACAAAAATGTTACTATTTTTTCTACACAAATTGCCAATTATTGTATAATATTGTATAGATAAATAACATAATAAATGTCTTATGTAGTGTTTTAAATCACTAAGAAAAAATATAATGTAACGATATCACTTCCGAATTTAGGCCTATCCATATTAATCAGTTTGTTGCATGCAAGCACGAAACTTACACTTCAACGAACGTCAGTTTTTATATGAACACAAGGAAAAATTCTGACTTAATTTTTAATTTTTTAATTATCAGAAACATTGTATAAGAATTGCATTCATTTCTTACCCTGCTTATGTGCTCATGTACTTATATATACTGTAGGTGGTAGACGGTTTATACAGGTTAATGACCTTTTTATAGGTCAACGCCTCTGGCTTGACTCAGTTTTTCGTGTTTAATCTGTGTCAAGTTTAATTCAATATTTTTTAATTCATTACATATTATAGAATACAATTTAAATTGGAATTCATGAAAGTTGTATTTATATGTTTGAGTAGAATTAATTTTATATAAACTTTATGTTGAAACCTTTGAGACTAATTTAGTAAACTCAATAAATCTTATGCCAATATCTGCCATATGTTATTAGGTACATACTAAAAGGTATAAACTTTACATACTGGAGGATATTTCCATAACACACAAGTATGGAACCAATTTTCTGAGTCATACAACGCACTTTCATATAGACAATTATGGTTTATGAAATCTGTTCACCCACAGCTTTCTCGGTGCATCTCACTGGTGCATGTGATTACTACATCGTTATGTTTTATTTTAAATTTCACCGTCTATTGTGATAGTAAGCGAGGTGAAACGGGCGGAGATCGGAGTCAAGGAACAGTGTTAGCCCAGCTCTGACTACGGTCGCCTCATTCGATACGTCTGTACCGCGAATTTATTTCATATTCGTATCATAAATTGACCGGTCGCGGTGTCACGCTATGTTCAAACTAAAACTACTGCTCTTTGCAGCCTTTTTGGCTCTGGCTCACTGCGCCAATATTATAGGTGAGTTTGATGTATTCATTATGTTAAGAATTCAGGAGCTATTAGCATTAATAATTACGTTCATATAACGATAATTATGTAAAGTAATTTTGTTAAGTAATACGTACAAAAAAGTTTTTGATGTAGCGATATGTTTATTTTTTCTTTATTTGTATTAAATAATGAGTTTTTTGTATATTTTTTTCTGTATATGATTTAAAAAATTTCTTGTTAATACAACACATTGGCTGCTCACGATATGTTATATAATCATCAAATATGTCGGTCCTTCACACCGAACGATGACCGCTGGTGATCGTGACAATACGCAGTGAAAGTCCGCATGAGAAAGTGTCAATATGCCCAAAAATGTTATGACTATGTTTGACTATATTTAGAGTTAGAGCATTTACAAAATATTTAGAAGTTTCAAAGAATTCTAATTTTAGTTATGACATAGGTATACCTTAAATAATAGGTACATATACTTGAATAATCCTTTATTAATATGCGATGATTAAAATAATTAGAATAAAACTCTTGGCTACGGAATGGTAGATTTAGCAATTGGTTTTATAGGCAATTTTGTTACTACATTCTTGAATTCTTAACATCCCAAGATTAAAAATGTAATTCTAACAAAAAGTTTTTCTTTGGCCACATACGACAATATATATCTCGATTTTAATAAACGGTCAAAAATAATAAGAAAATAGATGTAAGAGCCTACTTTTTATGATCAATTTATTAGGAGTTCATAGAAAAATTAAATTTTGTATTATAGATCTTTTGGATTGGGAGGATAGCAAAAAGTTGATAGAAGTGCCAGAGCTGAGGAACGATCAGCCGAACAGGAATTGTATGTGTAAAGGGCCTGCTTGTGTGTGCTGCGTCGATTTCAACATTACCTTTGTTGACTTGGGAGGGCCGGGTAAGTTTTAAGATAAAGTAAACATACTATATATTTTTATTTACTTTAAGACAATAATAATACCGAAATACGTATAATATAAATATTATATTATATTATCTAACGACAGATTACGGATGGATTAAGGATTTTGTTCATGCTTTATTGGAATTCTTTATAGAGTATATAATAGCTACGTTTGTTTGATGTATAGTATATTATGTATATACATTATAATATACAGGGTAGTTAAAAGAGTAAACATTTTTTTTAATAATGTATAATTTCATTTGTAATTTTTAACCATATTTTATGCAAGATTTATGTTGAATTTACTTCAAAATATCATACAAAGTAGCGAGTTTAATATTTAAATAAGGCCCATTCAACACTTATGTATAATATGTGCATGTGTATGTAATGTTTCAGGATGCGTCCATATGAAGTACTTATCGCCGGAAGATGGTTTCTCAGTAAACGTTTCCTATGGAAAAAGCCTTCTCCACAGTTCTAAAATTCAAGGTACATAATTGACTCAGCTCATATTATTATACTATACAGGTTTATTTGTAGAAAGTTGCCATTCCAGTAGAAACGCAATATTTAGAAAGCTCAAGTTGCAAACATCATTGATGTTGCCAATAATAATTGTGGTCATTTTCCATATACTATTTAACTATTTATTTTAAAAGAAATTAATATAGGTATTTATTTTGGCTACATAAATATTATATTATCTAACTAGCCTTTAGGAGTTGAATTGATATTAATGATCATCTAATGACTATGTCCTTATAAGGCATTTCTGTAAAAAAATCATCTATATATTTTCGAATACAGGAAAGTCGCGTAGATAAAAACAGAACAATTATATGTATGTATATCTATATGTCTCTTGTATACCAAGTCTGTACTCGATAGCAATTATACGATCGTTGTTTTTGCAATTGCAAACAGAAACAGTTAACGCGTTCCGGTTTTAGAACGTGCATTTTATAGTTCTTACCATGGTTTAATTAGTTTAATTACTTGCAACGGAATCATTCTTTAATAATTTGAATTTTCGATTGACATTTCAGTATCTTCAATTCGATTTTCGTATTCAAATTTTCTTGCCAATCATAAAAAATAATTAAGTTTGAATAATTCAGCTTTTATCTCTTTACATTTTTTGTTTAAAATATGAAGATTGTCTAATTAATATCTTACTCTGAAAAGTCGTTATTGTATTTTATTAAAGTTACAGATGCAAAAAAATAGATATGTAAATATTGTAATAGACATACAATTTGCAAGGTAATTTTTAACAAAAAGTCAGTTTCACTTCACGTTACTCTCTTTAAAATCAAAGTTTATTCATCTCGGACTTACTTTCTCCAGGATCGAACCCCGCACCTATATGTCTGAAAGTATTCGGTACATTTGCACAAGTGTGTGCCAAGTTCAGCGACCTGGCACCTACCGCGGACGGTCTCAGGGGATGTCTAGAACTAGCACCTAAACTTCTAGGAGAAACGCAAATCGATTTCCCCATCGGTTGCTTCAAGTCTACGCCCGGTGGAATGGAAATGGAAGATCCTCCTGCTGAAGAACAGTGAGTGTAGATTTCTAAACACCATAAAGTTTAAGAATTTTAGTCAAGGAAGAAAGCAAACTCCTCCAGTTTAAAGTTATCTTAAATTGGTAGTCTCAATTCTGGAAACTTACTTTATTTTACAGCTGTAAAGTCTTATTTTAGATTTTATTTAGGAATGATACAACGTGTTTTTGGTAATGGATAATAAGTTTTACTTAACATAATATAAGGGCTGCTTAAGATTTAATTAGCAAGGATTCTGTAAAACTTTGGTATCTTTTTTCTCACAGAACAACAGAGGAACCAACTACAGAAGAAAACGACACCACATTTGACGCAGAGTCTTTCTTAGTAAGCGTGTACCAAACTGCAGAGCAAAGCGTGGCTTTCCTCGGCAGTCTTCTAGATTTCCCCCTAAGGAAGAACACATCTACTTCATATCCCCCTGAAACCACAACAGCACAGCCTTCTCAAAGAAGGCTGGCAAAAAATCTCAAACACCCCAACCAACTGTGATAGGTCTTAAGAGTACAAAATGCATTTATAGATGTAGTATAGCTTGCCAAGCTCTCAATCTAAAGTAACACTTCCCGTCCTATTTATTGCTTTAATGTACGCTAGATTAATAAACGTTTTTAATGTTTGATATTGTTTTATTTCATCAAAGAACACTACTTAGATTAACCCTGAGAAAACGGTGGAGTGCCGTTGGTCTCCAAGAAGTAAACTCCGAAACGCCTGAAATTAACAAAAAATTCGATGATTAATATATAAATTAGTGACATATTACACTTTTAATTTCAATTAATACAGAAATATAAAGTAAAATTACCATTGTTGAATAATAATTAATCAAACAAAAAAATTGCCCAACTACATAAATTGAACTAGTTATCATGTTAAAGGAATTAGATAGGTACTCACCCATATTTAGGCGTCAAGCCTCCCATTTGCAATCGCCCTGAATGAAAATCACACATTCTCAGCACAGCCGCGTAGTAGTTCAAGCATTCTCTGCCAGTAAAACCACCTGATGTGATGGATTCCGCGAAATACCAGAAACTTCTATTATGGTCACATTCATTGGAACTGCAGCCTGGCATTGAGATACCTCCGTTAGGATAGAAGTCGACTTGGGCTAAATCAGCCAAATAACCATTGACACCATAGTTTGTGTGAATAGCTTCGGTGTAGCGAGCGTCGTTTGGTGCGAAGCGGTCTATGTTGTTTACCCAGCCGATTAAGGCGGCATCCAAACCTGAAAAAAGAAAATGAAAAACTTCCACAGTCCACGATAATTTTGTGACCGTAAATAATGTGTAATAAACCATAATATTCCATAGTTTGGTAATGCGATGATATAGCTCTGATTCGTAAGCGTAAAATCTTATAAGACATACTGGAATAACAGTCCCTTTTTATTGGTATAATTTCTGTAAAATCATATAAGTGTTTGGATAAAATCTTACTAAATATTAAAAATGCTTTACCTGTTACGTAATCGATTTGTCCGCTAACTTTTCGTCCGACTACTCCCGCTTGGTGGCCTCCTACACCATGACCTACGATGTGGAACTGGGCAGGGTTAGATCCAGTTAGCTGATTAACCCAATCTATGAACCTAGCAACTGCTTCCCCTGATGTTACACTGTTCCAATTTACGATTCTGTAATTAAACGAATTCGCGCCCGCAGACCAGTCTACTACAATGACGTTAACATCAGCTGCCGCAAGAATAACTGAAAAAACAAACATCCGTTAAAATAGTAATTATTTAAATTTAAGTAACTGTAACTCGATTAAAATCATACATTAAAAGATCATAAAATTCTATACAAAACTATGTAGCTTTAAGCAAAGCATATCATGGGTCTGCTGTAAGATGACAACCCTCGTGCCGTCAACTAAACTAGAATGAAACATATTAATATTTTCCTACTGTTATCATACCTACTATATGAGTACTCGCTTGTTCTTGATAAATGCAATAACAAACCTGGTATGAGGGCCATGTTGAAATCTGAGGTACCAGAATTCCTCCAGCCATGAATAAGAACAATAGTTCTTTTGCTCGGATCATAGTTGGACTGTTGAAGAAGATTGATATTATTGAACTGCAATGGTTGACTGAGCGTTGGGTTGGATCTGAAATGCCATGTTAAACCTATATTGAATTTGTAAAATATACTAAGTTTAATTGTGGCAACACATTTAAAACACGTGTCTCATCGAAGTATCAACTTATTTTTTATAAGACAATGTATTTTATAAACGAAATTGCCGTAGGTACATAGGAGTAGCTTATTAAAATACAAATTAATTATTACCTTGTAAATAAATGGTAAACATTAGACGTCTGAGGCGTAAACCGGGATACCTCTAAAAGATCGCTTATCGGCATCCACAGATCGACTAAATGAAGTTTTCCGTCTGAATCTTCAGCATACTGGTATCGATATCCAGGATCCAATTTTCTTATAATTGGATCAGCATGCAAGGCTAAAAATACATTTCAACAAGAATTATAACAATTAATGCGTTTAATATAAGTTGTTAATAAACGAACAAAATATACTCACCCATACATGTCCCTAAAATAAATAGGGAAGATATAATAAGTAATTTCAACATTTTACAACGAAAACAGTGTTACTGAATCTCAAAAATGTCTTGTGGCTTAATTATATGTATTAAAATATTATCAAAAGATTAAAAATTGACGCTAGTATATAATCGCTGATAAGTAAGACTCTACTAGAAAATAACAATAAAGGATAACTAAAAACTCAGATAAGTATAATCAAAAACAATTTCAAATGATAAATAAAGAATCTGATCTTAAGTAAATACCTAATTATTGAATTTCCATTTAATCACAAAATTCTTAAGACTTATAAAAATTTGTAAAAAGTAACGGTTTCAGAGAATGAACTTTGTATCAACGTGATTAAAAAAAAATCTGGTTGAATGTCTTTGAAAGATAGGTAACCCTTTTTAATACCTACATCAAAAATAAAATACTTTGCCGTGAATATTAAAAATAGCGAGTAGTTTATTTATATTAAGATTATATTTCGTCATGATTTACATGTTTGTGTTCATTGCAAATTGCTAATAAATTTGTGGAGGCGCGAACAAAAGTTTAGAGTTTCTGACTTACAAGAATTGTTCCTGTATAAAACTCAGTCATTTTTTTTAAACTTTGTTTTACGTGATGTAAACTTCCTTATATTTAGTGGAAATAATTAAAATGTTGGTTATATGCACTATGTTATTTATTTTAAAGCCCATGGTTTAATAATAATATTACTAAGACAAAATTGACTTATTATTTAAAACGGAGCTGAAGAGCACTATTAAATAGTACGTTTACTAAGAAAAGGATAAAATGTTTAGTTTAATTATCCTTCCCTAGTCAGTCAATAATTTTATGTAAAAACCCAATTTTCAAATACCTTCTTATCAACCTTGTTTGCAGTCAATAAAATATTGCACGTATTAATTTAAAGTAGCAGAAACTTATCATCACAGATAATAATTTATCGTTCTCATTTTATTTTAATAAAATCCATAAAATTGTATCTATGATTAACAAAATATATTGCATAAGTATTAAAAATATCTTTATATTGGAGTCATAAATAAATCAAACGATGCAATGTAAATAAAATTATTTATTAATAAAAAAAATATATTATGTTACCTAGTGTCCTTTTAACCTCTTGCAAACGGAGAACGCAAATTGGTGAGAAATACGTAGATGCCGTTACCACTGAAAATATAATATACCTTCATTTTTTAAACTGCTCATTTAAATGACGTTATTTGATTCTAGGGACAATTTTTCAGACTTAATTCAAGCATACTCTCGATTGAGTATGTGTTGCTTACTCATTCATAATGTAAAACTAGCTGTGCCCCGCGGATTTGGACGCGGAAAGTCTGACACCTACCAATAGTGATAAAATGAAACTTGTGTTATAATTCAGGGCTAAATATACGTATGCAACTTCAGGCAAATATATATTCATTAGTTTTGGTGAGAAAGTGGAGGAAACTACATCTATTTATAAAATCGGTAAGAATAAAATAAATAACAACCTGGTCTTCACTGAATTTCCGCCGAAAGTAACATCCCGGCTGCCGCTGCATCTGAGTTGTTCCGCATCTTCAAAGCTGTCACAGCGTGTACCAATAAACTGAGTCGCGCCTGAAACTTCGGCAGTGACAGATTCCGCATAATAAATGTACGAGTAGGCATGAGAGCAAGTGTAATCAGCACCGCACATGGGCTGTTGAACTCCGCCGTTAGCGTAGAAGTCAATGTCTCCCAATGGTTTATCATAACCATATGCTCCAGCGGAGGTGTGAAGAACCTCCACTAAAGTTGCGTCGCTAGCGCTAAGCTTGTTTGGGTTGTGAGTCCATCCAAGAAGTGTTGGGTCCAAACCTGAAAGATGTGAAACAAATTGCTATTTAGTAACGCAGTAGCTCTTCGTTCAATCAAATGGCTATTATTAGGCTTTATAGGGAGATGGGAAAGTTTAAGTTCGTTTTAATAAGAAACATATAAGTCGGAAACCGTAACTTTATCAATTCTGGTTTTTAGTAAACGATTCGGAGATTGGGTGGGTGATAATTAATTTTAATGATAACAATCAAAATCATGATAACTAATCAGAAACCCAGATTTAAAGAATGATAAAAAATTTAATTATTTATGTCTATAGGTATTAAATCATCATAATTTTAAAATCTGTTAATACTAAATTCTTTTTGGAAATATACAACATGTTATATATAGTTTGTTTGTCATATTCAACCAGCAGATTTTACGAGAAAGAGTAGCCAACGTCCATACATCGTCAGAAACTGTCCTGTTCTTTCTTACCGACAATGTGTGGGATAGTTCCGTCGATTCTTCTAGCTGCCACTCCAGCAGCGTGCGCTCCTAAACCAACACCAATGATTCGGATCATGTTTGCATTGTACCCAAAGCTATGGATCAGAATGTTTACAAAGTTTCCGATCAATTCTCCGAGCTGAGGCACATTGGCGATGCCCACAGCGTGACCGAAAGATCCGTGTCTCCAGTCTACAGCGAGAATATTCACATCTTCTGCATTTAAGTGCGCTGAAATTGTTAAAGTTATCTATGTTATAGCTAAAGTGTCGTCTAAACATTAAACTTTTTGATATTTTGTTTCCTCTTGAAGCTTAAGAGAGAAAAAATTATGTTTAAGACAAATTCAGGAATGAGAAAATTTACCTGGGACCACGAAAGCAACGAAGTTTCCAGACACATCTTCCTCGTAGCTGTGAATAGCGATGATTGTTCTACGATTGTTGGAGAATGACGATACAGAAATTGAAGCAATGGAAGGCAAGAGAGGCTGGCTCACTGTTGGGTTTGTCCTAAACAGAAAAAATGGTTTTTTAGCTTTCGAAGTTCAAAATAGTATCATGAAATAATAAATATTTATAAGGGTTTAACAAGATAAAAAAAATGATTACCCCCAACCGATCAACATCGAATAGCGGGTATGGTGCCGATCAAAAATTGCGGTTTATGTTGTTAAAAGTGTTTGCTAAAATAAATAAAATCAAACCTGGTATACAAATGGAAGATAACATCATTTGTTTGCATAGGGAATCCATGTGCTGTAATAAAATAAGAAGGTTAGTAAGTAGTATGATCTATCCATAGAAGAATGCCTATTGGCTTGCCTGCTCGTGGTTCGTATATCTTAGAATATATTTAGTTTATACTATTTACTTCTATGTCATTGCTATAACATAAGACGCTTGATTTCATGCATATTAGGCCCTGCATAGAATAGTGCTACAAATTCATCAAAAATTATATACGTTAATAGGAATTTTTTCGAAAGTTCCACATCTCCAGAACTAGAAACGGTATCTAAGACGCTAACATTTTTTTTTCAAATGGGCTACCATAATAAGGTTTTCAGACCTTATAAGTTACTGTTTATCTTTTAGAGGACCCTCCTTTTTTACAAGAATGCTTGCTTTAAAGTGGTTATCTTGCAAATATCCTATAAAACATCTTTTG
>DWAJ01001709.1:0-20859 GCA_018238005.1 Eurema mandarina | reverse complement strand
AATGCCTAACCCGCGCCAACAAACGTTCAGCAAGTTCAACGTGATTCTTTAAATTGCCATAACTTTTTTATTTATCAACCGATTGACATGAATCAAACACTAAATGTTAAGTGAAGCTTACCACAATCATTGAAAACCCCATCTAGATAGGATGAGCCGTTTCTGAGATTAGCGTGGACAAACAAACAGACAAACAGACAAAAATTCCAAAAATCATTATTTTGGGTTCTATGTTATTAATAAAGATCTCCTATAATATTTTTTCTCATATATCTTCCATGTACAGACAGCGACTCATTACGTTTTTATTATATGTATTGATTGATATAGATTTTAATTTGTATATAAAAATTATAATTTTTCTTGTTTGATAATTATCAAACAAGCGTATTAGTTCCATAATATCGAATGATTGCTTGAGTGAGATCTATTACACATCATAATCCAACTCTCTTGCTTGTAAACATGTGACTCATTAGAGACGCATAATTCTTTTATATAATAATAAGCTCTCTATTTTATAAGATTTCCTTTAATTATGTAATGTATGTCAATACAGACTCACTAACAAACTTAGGTCAACACTAAGCCAAGGCTGTGTCAATTTAAGTGAACTTTATAATGATACATACTAAAAATTATTATAAATGCACAAGTTTGTGTAAATATGTGAATTTTTGATACTCTGAAAGAGTAGGACTTAGGAACGTATCAATGGATTTGACCGTAAATTAAATGCAGATAAATTAGACCATGGTTTAACAAACAGAAATATATTAGGACAAAAACCATGCAGTTTAAAAAGTATGTGTCTAGTAATATTCACTTATTAAATATAAAGTACTTACAAACTTAGGTAAATCATATTGGTGCTGTATTAATGCTAAAACAAAGTTGGTCTTAAATAAGATTTGCCATTAATATCTATTTAATATGAATTTACAAAGTCTATATACAAAGTAAGGGTATCATATTTGTCATAATTGCTTCAAAACTATAACTTAATAAGTTAACATTACCTATGTTTTTACTTTTTACATTTCATTCCACAGAAAAATATCACTAGTCAGGGGGATTTTATTATGTTTTGTCTGGTATAACAAAACACTCATCTTATTCATAACTTCTCAGAGTGACAAGGCTAATATGAGATTTTTTCACTACTTTTCTAAGGCTATCTTAAGTAAATGCACGGGGCTATTTCCATCATACCATCAGACATTCATGCTTAGTTTTGTTATGTACAATAATGACTTATTTACCTTTTGATTTTAAAAGACCAACTATCAAGTTTCTTTTTTTTATAATTTGTAAGGTCAACGTAAAGGCTAACTGGCCACCTGATGGTAAGCGGTCACCGTCGCCTATGGACACGGGCAACATCAGAGAAGTCGCCAGTGCAACGTCGGCCCCGAAGGAGACATTTTTTGACACATTTTTTTAAAAAAACCCATGTCAAAGTCCTCCAAGAATACCTCAGAAGGAAGCTCATTCTACATTCTTACTGGTTCTTCTCTGTAGGCCTTCCTAACCCATGGTAAATTATTATTTTGTACCACGACAATTTAAGTATTACTATATGTAGCCTAGTTAAATAAAGATATATTTGACTATGACAAGAATTATATTACCTGGAAGAATCCATGATTGAGTAAGCCCATTTGTACTCTTGATATTCCATGTTAGCCCCGACCTGTGCCATTGTTTTTTTTTCCTAGACAACTGAGGTTTCTCTTGCTCACTGCTGGGCTGAGGCTCGAAGCCCTCTGTTAAAACATTAATGACATGAATGATTATATAAGAATATGTTTTAAATTACTACATCAATAGACATTTTGTTCACTATTAATTTCTCTGCATAGCTTTACTTCTAATCATACAATACATTTTCCAGTTACTTCCTTTTCAATTACGCTTTTTTAATAATAAAAAAATTACATCAACTAATGATTACAAAAGCATGACATCGGTGTAATCATTTTCAATTCATATATTGTTTATCAATAGTGTAACAGCTTAATATTAAACAATAATCTGTAAGAGTTTCTCAATAATAACATGCTGATATCTCAAGACATGCCAGTTGACATGATGATATCAAAACATTAAATACAGCTGACATCAAAATGTCATAACAAGGAACTATTAATATTGTGTTGGAGCATTATTTTGTTATGAATTGTGTAATTATTATTATACACATATTTTATTTAATATTGCATCTATTATTGAATATTAATATTGTTGTCAAAGTTGACTATTAGAAAAAATAAGAATTTATGAAAAATGTTACACCTACTATAAATAGTGTTATTTATTTGATTGAATGTTTATCGAAATGTCTTTTTTCAAAGTACATATATGAATAGCAAATTCATAATGTACATGTAGTAGTTGTTGTAACTGTATTTCAATATCTTAAGTAGTTTATTTTTCATGTGCCGAAATCAGTATTAATAGGGTCACAGCACATATTCTATATAGCAAAATAAAATAAAAAAATCCAATTTATGTTTAACATACCTAATTAGGAAAAACGGTAAATAATACTTAGAAAGGAGGTATTTTTTGGTAATTTAATAATAAATATAGTTCATTTGCGTGGATAATACGCTTAACTGTTGCTAAACAATGAACAAGACAAAGCCGAATAAAGCCGAAATAAGTAGAGCACGAATGTAATTCACAATTTGAAGTGAAAGGAAACTGTTTATTGCACTTTCAATATTGTAACAATTAAACAGTTATTGAAAAAGAAAGTTTGTTGGCTAAGACATTATCTTCTACATAGATTTTCATATAAAAATATTGTTTTATGCATCGGAAATAATAGAAAGCAAAGCAAAAATACACGGAAGCAAAAGCAAATATTAATTACATACTGACCAGTTTTGAGGGCCGCTTTATCTTGTGTTCACTTATTAGTCACTTCATTCCATACTTAAATGTTATTCACGAGCGGTGAGATAGTTTACATTTAAAAACTATTAAACACAGAAAATATTTACGAAATTTATTACTACCCTACGCTTGTCGATCGACAGCCATAGTAATTAGTGACCAAAGATAAAGGACAAATAGTAGAAAATAAATAAGATGCAGATCTACATAGAATAATGACAATCAACGAGGAATACACATTTGTATATCGAAAAATTAAAAAAACAATTTATAATTTTCAGTTTTAATTTTTTTATATAGACTGTGAAATGTTAAAAACGTTAAAAATTTATTAATAATTTCCGGTTCTGTATAAATTTTTGAGGGTCCTATCGACTCATAAATTTTCTACTTTATGGTTAACCACACTTTTTTTCCTTGGCTTTGACATTTGACATATTATTATTTTTATCGCAAAAAGTTAAAATCTCGAAATAAGAAATTATAATTTTGAAATAAAATCATAACAAGCTCCTAAAAATATGAGATTATCAAGTATCCTATTTAGACGAAATTTACTTCCTAATGGCCACATTTTCAGGGGTAAAGACCGCCTAGTAAAAAAAGTAGAACCTAAACATCTTCGTCGATTGCAGCGCGACTTTGAAATAGAAGAACAAAACATGCTTTATCTTCGACATCCTTATTTATCAGAGGTACTCAATAACACATTTTCATTAAAGAGTAAGGCAACTGAGGTTCACCTAATCCTAAGCACCAGTCGTAGGGATCTGCTAAAGCTAGATCATTATTAGCATTACTTGAGAGTTAATACAAATGTTATGGAGTTGCTTATTCACATATTATGTTGCTTATGACATTAGGGGTATCGACAGTAGGGTTTACTTATTAAAGTAGAAATCAGTTAAGCAAACCTGTCCAACTCAGACTTTGGTATTCCTTACTTAGATGTAGCTAAATTTAAGCTGCTAAAAAGAGATCTTTAGAAAAATATTGAATTAACTAACACCATTATTTTGCCAACTGTTATAGATTTGTCATTGTTTTTAGGCTGAAAGTTGTGGACACACAAAAGCACTGGGAAAAGCTGAGGCTCGTCAGGAGAGACTCCATAACTTTACTAGACGACTTTTTAAGAAAGATGTAACACTTTATGAAAGGTTGGGACATCTACGAGTGAAAGAGAGTTGGGATTAATAATATTGTCTAGTTTCAGCAAATAGTTATGTATATTAAGTAGAATTTATAATCAAAAGTTAGTAGTTACACTAATAAAAGAAATCTGATTTGATTTAATTGGAATTGTAATCATTGCAAACAAAGTGAAGTTGTAATCCTTGTGTCCATTATTTTTCTACCATCTGCGGAATGAACCCTGTACCACCTAATCAGGATGGTGACGCTTATGCCATCATATATATTGAAATAATTGAAAAAATAAAACTACAGTGTTAATAGTCATACTCTTAAGCGAAGTATGATTTACACAATTTTTTAGGAACCTCTATACCACTTTATGGTTTGACAAATTCCGAACAACAGAACAAATACCTATAAAAAAATATTTTGATGGGGTAAGGTGCCAATAAATTTGGTTCATACATGTACATCAATATTAATATTATATTGCTTAGTTAAAGAGCCCCATTATTAAGGTTGTCTATTGTTAAGGCACCAGTCTGTGTGTCAGAAGCAATAGGCTCCTCTCTCACTCTGAATTGAAAACCCTGCATTTGCCTTGTAAGTTACTTTTTTCACTTCATAATTTTTTCTTCATAAACACATTTGTACTAGGTTTTAATTTTTTATTTAAAAACATAGACAACATTTATAAATAAATACATTTGCCGCTTAAATATATAAAAGCTTAATTGTACAGTGTAAACTTAAACAAGCATCACTAAGTAAAGCACAGGATAACTTGAACTTGAGTCAGGCTGTATGCCTTCTTCACTGGACCAGTAAAACTGACAGAAATGCTTGTAGCCCTGTAATATAGATCTAAAATGCACATGACAACCTTTGGTTGCATTCTTTAGCATTTTGGGCAATTTGATGATCCTGTTATCGCTAGATTTAATGAATGATAGTAGGTACACAGCCTTACTTTAAACTTTTAGAAATCAAACATAGTTATCATTAAATCACAGTTTTCATACATACAAAAAGTGCTTTTTAAATCCTAATACATATATAACCTAGTGTTGCATAGTTTGTGATTTCATCTTATATAATTTGAGTTTAATACATTAAAAATAAATAGTTTATAAACTTGTACTTGCCAATTTTATAAATTATTGTGATATACGTCCCTATATATTAACACCCATAATACTGATACATACATTGTTTTTTTTTTTACTGGAATAGATATTAATACTTTGTTAATGAATGGTTTGTACCCAACCAAAACGGTCGCTCTCAAGGTCTTTCCTGTAAATACTTTTACCTTGATAAAGTAGTTCGGCGAATTGCGAAACCACGGGGTCTCGCATACAAGAGGCCACTGATATAACTTTATCAGAATGATCAAAAAAGAATATGACGAATTTTAATTCATCAACATTGCCATCTACCAGTGAGCTAACAGGTTTTCCGCATCCCGCGTAACGAATAGATTTTCCAAACAACATAGTCCAGAAATACGGAACGGCTTTCAATGGAGTTTCTTTTTTCAAGATATTTTTGGCTGCGACCTGACCATGATATTGGGCTAATCCTATGTGCCCGATTGAAAATTGATCATTATTTTTGGCGAACACTGGAGCGTGCGCGATATCACCACCCGCATAAATATTACTTATATTTGTTTCCAACTTGTTATTAACATTTACGGAGCCGTTTGGTAGTAATGTAATACCACTGCTTTTGAGGAAGTCTGTGTAGAAGGTAGTTCCAATACCCAATACTAACATGTCTGCTGATAACACCGCTCCATTTGCAAGTTCAACGGATTTTATAACTCCATGCTCACCATTACATTTTACGATAGTAGTTCCAAAATTAAATTTAACATTATTATTCTCGAATAACGTTTGTAAGCTCTTTCCTGTTTCTTCGCCAAATATTTGACCTAGGGGGAGAGAATCCTTGCCAACGACGGTCATCGATTTCGCTTTTGAAACACACGAGGAAGCGATTTCTAATCCTATAAAGCTTAGACCCAAAACAACCACATCTTTTTCTTTATCGGAGCCCAGCGTGTTAAGAATATCCATAGAGTCGTCGAAGTTCCGCACTGTAAATATATTTTTCAAGTCGATGCCAGGAATATCAGGAACGCGTGGTTTAGATCCTGGTGCCAAGTATAGGGAACTGTACTGACGTTTCGAGCCATTGCTAAGTTCAACCATCCTCTCTTCTGGACAAACTTTAACCGCCTCAACCCCTTTCAAGACTTCAATGTTAGCATCTTTATAGTATTGATCATTTCGGGCTTGGAGTTTTTCAATGTCAGTGGCAGTACCGATTTTGGAAACTTTAACTCTGTCGTATGGGAGATAGTTTTCTTTCGAGATAAGCGTTATTCGACCTCCATAGCCTTCACTGCGCAGAGTTTCAGCACAAGTAGCGCCCGAGGGGCCGCCGCCAACAATTATAACAGTGGTATCGTCGCAAGGTCTGGGGACGCCTGTATCCTTAACTCGTTTGTTTGACTTCAAATCTTCTATTTTAGCTCTGACCTGAAATTTAAAGAAAAAAATTATGAAAAAAGATAAATATCCTCAAAAGAAATACGCTTATACTTTAGAGCAAGCATTACGTCATAGTTTGTTTCTAATACGTTATACATTTGTAGTAATAAAAATGTTTTCCTCATTCCACATGTCTACCGTCAACTTATAACTAATCAATCAATTTAATATTTTAAATGACGCAGTTAGAGATCGAATCAAATTGTCCCTTGCCAAAGGCTAAAGGCTTTTACTTTTATAAGTTTTCAAGTATTTTTATGTTAATATCTAACAAAGAGAACAGTTTGTTTTAACAGAATACTAACGTTCACATCTAGTAGATATATTGTGTAGGTACCTACATGTAATTATCTTTAACGATTATGATTTCAAGAATACATTATCTCAGATGGGCAATGTACATAGGCTATCGTAAGTTTAAGACATATAATACCTAATAATTTTAAGTGCTATATAATAGTAGAACTCAAGTAAAGCGAGAAACAAGCCGATGTACCCATATTTTTCAACACTACCAAAATAGCATAGGAAGGAAATATGACCAAATACAAAACCGCAGTGATAGTCACGATGGGAAAACCACATTTCGGACGAGACTAATATTGATAACAAGTAATTATCTTTCACCGACCACTCTTTTATGCTTATCGTTAACAATATTTCAAGGTCATACCCTTATTGATAAATGAAAATATTCACGTAAAACTATTGTTGTCGTAGTTATTGGACACATTACTCATTTGTATTATTCACGAGATTCGTCTGAAGCTTGCTAAGTCATATATAAAAATAGAAAATACAATACCTACTAAATGAGTAGTCACTTTTCCATACCTACCTGCAGACTGATTTTTTTCGAGTAGACGTGGTCATAAAGCTAAATTTGATGAATATTCCTACCCAAAATTAACTCGTTCGTTTATCGCAACCGACCGATTTATTGACCACTAACAATTCGTTTAGTGGTCAGTATCGACCACATACTTATCCAATATGTTGGATATGTAGTCGATGGTGGTCAGTAATATTATATTCTTAATCTTCGTTTTTAGAAAACAAAGATTTTGTATGACTGCATTTTTCTATGTTCTAAATTTATTAAGATTTAAAGCGTTTTTAAGGTGTTTACTGTTTACGGTGCGGTCCTATTTCGATTTATTTCAATTCTCACAATGGCATTCATTAGAATACTATTAAGTATAAATTCGCATTAAGTATTTGCGCGTAGTCGGAGTGTTTTGTTAAAAATCATGGTGGTTAACTGGTTAGAATGTCATTTATGGTGTAGGCATAACAAACTGATAAGATTACCTTAAAAGGAAATTCAACATAGATTGTTATCAACTTGCACGAAAAGTCAATGAATGATTTAATGGCATTATAAAGTAAAATCTGATAATCGATAAACAAAAGTTGAAGATAAGAAGCTGTTTGAGAAAATGAAAATTGTTTCAAATAAAGAAGCAAATAATGCTTTAAATTTAATTTAATTATAAAAATTTGGGTGCATGAGTAGTTTAGGTAAAAAATATTTATTTATGATTATAAAAGTTGAATTATGCAAATGCAGTCAAGTCAGGTCAGTCCATAAGGTATTATCTTCTAAATATATAAAAGGAGAAACTGACTGACTTATCAACACACAGCCTAAATGGCTAAACATAGGCACTTGAAATTTGGAAGGGACGTAGCTTAGGTACCGTAGAGGTGCACTACGAAAGGAATTCCCGAAATTCCCACGGGAACGGGAATTAGCGAGAAAATCCCTTTGTATGAAAAATCTAAACCGCTTAAACTGAAAGGTTATTTGCAACAGGATATTGCAAAATTCACATGGGAACGGGAAAAAACATTTGTATGAAAAAATAATTATAAGGGAGGGAAGGGGGGTCAAAGTTTATATGAAAGTCTATGCAGACAGAGTTGCGGGCAACAGCTAGTAAATTTATACAGCCAAATAATAATTACTGAATATTTTACACTTATTATCATACACTAAAGTATGTTTTTCAGAAGTACCCTAAGTACCTAGATATACATTTAATAAGCATGATAACAAATATCCACAAACAATAAGATCATTTGTAAATCCTTATCTAAAAAGGTTGGGCTGTGGAAAGTTTTGTTGATTATAAGCTTATTTCTAGGACATCAAAACTATTGTCATCAACATCCTTTTAAATATAGAATGGTTTTGGTTAAATTAGACCACAGACACTGGATTACCACATAGACAAACTTTATAGGTAAAACCAGGGCTAGCTAATAAATCAGATAATTTTTATATCATTAATCAATTTATTGGTGATACTGCTGATTAATTGCTCTTTAAGGATAATAAAAGAGGATAATTCCTAATGTACAAATGAAGAATCAATCAAAGATATTATGAAAATAAATAATGCAAGTAAAAAATAATAATCAATGCCACAGCTGTTACAAAATAAAGTCATACCTTAACTTCTCCTTTATCAGTTACTGTCACTTGATGGCAAGGCAAAGAATCGAAGCCGGGAAAATCTTCAATATCACCAGTCTTCAAATTAAAACATGCTCCATGCCAAGGACATCTCACTCTACCATCTCCGAGGGCACCAGTATGTAATGGTGCACCATAATGAGTGCACTTATGGCCTACTGCACTGAATTCTCCCTTTTGTTTTACAAGGAGAACCTTACCATGTTCGCCAATTTCAAAAACTTTCATTTCATTTTCATTAATATCACTAGCCTTACACACTACTGCTTCAACATATTCTGATTTGGATTCTGTGCGGGATATCGTTCCACCTATGGAAATATATTTATTAAGATTAAAAGATAACTTTATGTATATAGTGTTATTATCTCAAATATTATTTTTTATCTTACGTTGAGAATCATTTTTTGATGAAGTGCACTGCTGGTTAGGAGAATAAGACCTTGAATCCGAATTCCCCATCTTTCTGATATGAAACTGAGGAAATCCTATAAGCAATACAAGAATATTTTAAAATTAAATGTAAAAAACATAGTCTGGTTGTAAAATGTGATCTAATCGTATAAAATCTATAAAACTAGTTACTAGAAAATTCACTAACGTGTATATTATGTGCTAAAGTAGGTCAATGTTAAAAAATTATTTAATAACGTTCAGACTTCAGAGAAAGGATCACCTTGAAATAACCGCGGTGCTAACCGGCTGACAACACGACCACTATTGGAAATTTGATTGAAAACAAACATTTTTCATAGGGAGTTCGGCAGAGTGTATTAACACAGACTAAAAATAATATATTTATAGTCTATGCTAAAAAGGTTCAAAAGTTCAAAACTAGCAATGCGTAATTTAAATAAACTTATAAAAGTTTTATTTTTATTTTATAGATTCTTGGCTAAACCTTGAATAAACTAATCCTACGAACCAAGCGTAGTTTTGCCTCATAGGCATTATAATTTTTAAAAAATAAATAATTTAGGTAATAGTTACGCAATACATATTTATAATCTGTAGTATCTTTGGTGAATGGCAACAAAAAGATTTAATTTTTTTCATAAAGTCGAAATTTGGTCGTCATGAACGTGGCTTTAAAGGTGTGATGTATTTTTACGTAAATTAAATAGAATAAACTTTAAAAATGTGTGATGTTATTGTACCTAAGGGTCAGCCGATACCCGGAGATCCTGAAAAAAAGGGTTGGTTGTTCAAATGGACGAATTATCTTAAGGGGTATCAACGAAGATGGTTCGTGTTGTCAAACGGGCTATTATCATACTACAGGTACGTTTTATCATTTCCAATGTTTTTCTTATATGATTTCAAGTTAGAAACTAATAAGATTATTGTAAGAACTAAATATCCTCAAATTCGTGTATAAAATTTCTTTGCCGTAAAATGAAAATATATAATGAGGAGAATACATAACATACATTCATTTTATTAATATGCTTAAGCTCTAGTTGCCCTCTTATTTTTTTACTATACCATCGTATTATTAATCGATAATGCTTCTGTTGCTAAAATAAATTAAATTTACTTAATACTGATTGGCAACATATTTTTATAAAATATAACATCTCTAAATAAATTAATGTTATAACAGTACTTTACTGCCTTATCATTTAAATTAAATTCACCAACATATAATTGTTCTTTTTTAACACCACTACATAATATTTAGATAGGATCTTATTTCATATTGCAGTTTTATTAAAAAATAATAACTCTAAATAATTTCAAATTATTTCGCAGAAATCAAGCAGAAATGGCCCACACATGCCGAGGCACAATTTCACTTCTCGGTGCATTAATTCACACTGCAGATTCCTGTACCTTTGTTATAAGCAATGGAGGAACACAGACATTTCACATCCGAGCCCACGATGAAGTGGAACGTCAGAGCTGGGTCACAGCTCTTGAACTGGCTAAAGCAAAAGCTATGTAAGTGAAAGTATTAAACATTTATAACCAACTTAAAAAAAGAAGGAAAATTTTTACTATTAGCTTGGGTCTTTGTCCCTGTTGAATTCTATTATTGATTAGGAATTTTCTAAAATAATATATTATTTTAACATACATACTCTGCATAAATTTTATTTTTAGTTTGTTTTCTTGTATGAACAAATTTTATTACAATAAAAAAGATTATACTGAGTCAATCTTAGAAGATAGACAGATACTGTCACAGACTTTTTTTCGTCATTGTAGGAGGTATAATTCTCTAAAGGAGCCCACAAATGAGAATATTTTTCGTATAGTATAGTATCATTTAATCAAAATAGGATATTGTAAAAACGAAGAACAGTAAAATTGTATAATATGAATTGATTTTAATGATTAATTTACTAACTGTAGGCCGCATTATATTTAAATGTAATTTACATAGACCTTGTAATAATGGCAAATAGTAATTAAGAAAACCTATACTTAAAAAAGCTTTTCCATAGTTAAAGCCATAGAGCCTGTTGATAAATGTTTAATGTGATAACTTATGGAAACAACAGATTAGCCATAGTATTGTTTTAATTCAGTGCTGTTAATATTTACAATTATAAAGTTTTATAATTCCTTATTAATAACAATTATTATCTGAAATACTTTGCATGCTATCTACAATACAATGGCAATATATATAGGACACAAAGTTGTAACACCTGTATCATCATATTACACAACATAATAAAATATTTTATTTAAGAAACATTTCCTGAAAATTTTATTTAAAAAAAATTAAAAGACAATTACAATAATTTTGCCAGTCTCCACATTTTTAGAATATTATTTCTGCTTCCTTCTGATAAAATCCCACACATAATTGGTATAATCAGTGATGTAATATAAAATTTGTGCCTATTGTACACTGTGTCACTGTGTGTCAACGGTACAATATACGGTCAAAAATATATTTTTCATCTGTACCCAAAAGGAATAAATGGAACTTTTTTCTTAGAGTGCAGTAATATTTTCATATCGCAACATTTTTGATTTTTTGTGACTTTTCTCTAGTATCTTAATTTTCTTTCTTTAGTCGCGCACAAGAATCAGACGACGATGACGACCAAATGAATTCAGGGCCCGTGGCAGTGCCCGGTGAAGGCGAGGGCGAAGATGCAGGGGGCATAGCCCGAGAGCTCTCAGCCAGGTTCCATGACTTGAGAACATGCTCAGAGCTTGTTACAAGACATGGGGCAGCTTTACAAAGATCCTTAGCTGATCTGGAAATACCCCCATCTGATGTGAACAAACAAGTCTCTGAACGAGCCACACTATTTAGAATATCATGCAACGCTATGATGAATGTAAGTTTATATTATTGCATATTACATACATGTACATTGTACATGGTCCATGTAAATATGTAATATTTACTAAGAATAGTGTAGTTTCAGTGTAATGGCGAAAAGTTTTTGCTGAAATAGTTTTGTATCATTACATAGTATAAAACAAAGTCGCTATTGCTGTCTGTCTGTCCCTATGTATACTTAGATCTTCAAAACTATCCAACGGATTTTGATGCAGTTTTTTTTAATAGATAGAGTGATTCTTAAGGAAGGTTTATATGTATAATACATGCATAATACAGTTGAGAAAGACTAATAAGTTTCTAATGTGATGTCGTAAATAAGAACGTTTTTTGCGCTTATATTGCAAACGCTGGCTAAACCCTACGAGATAGACCAAAATATTGTACTACAGTACTGTCCACCTTAAAAAGTTCTACAAAAAAGTCTGCGATGGCATATGTCTATCTCTTAGGGATAACCCACCATAACCATTTTTAATCCTTTAATAATAAATGGTTATTTACGAAGTGATTTTAAACCACACAGTATTAATCCTTATCCAATTAAGTACCTTAAATCAATTGTGCATTTATTATAGATCAATATGCTTTTTACAGCATGTAATTTAAGTGAATAGTTCCGAAGATATTACAAATTTAAAATGTAGGGACGTAGTAGTTGCGGCGCCGCGGCGGTACTGACCCGCGGCCGGCCGGGGGTCAGGTTGACAAAAAAGCTGTGAACGTTGTGTATTAGGACATTCTGTAGTTGCACCCGTGCGAAGCAGGGGCGGGTCGCTAGTTATAAATAAAATGAAAATTTTTGCATTATGATATTTAAAACAAAAATATAAGCTTTCATAACTAAATTTGATTTATTCAAGATGTTATAACCAGTAATAAAGAATATCTTATCAGTTTACAGGTATTTATATAATTGATTAATCTTTATAAATTTAGACATTATGTTTGATGACAATGGATGTAACACATCACAAATCACAATGACCAGATTTTGAATGAGTAAAATTAAGTGTTTTTCACAAAATACAATCAATCAATTATATATACAGTATTCAGTAGTCAATCAGTAGCTCTTGTCTTAAAGCAATATCCATCTCCCTCTATGTTCTGTATGTGTTTCTGTACTTATTAAAGTTATATTCTTTTAATTTGTTGTTCTATTAAGAAATTTTGTATTTATCTAAATGGAACATAAATCTGTTAAATAAAATATCAACTGTCTCTCTTTTCGTTGTTTCTGATTTTAAATGTTTTTTTTTCAAACATCCAATGTAGAGAACAACTAAAATATAAAATCCCTATTGTTGGCATTTTAATATTCAAAAATGGAATGGCAGGCGTGTTCGGAGTTTATGAGCGCTGCGGCAGCATCGAGCTTGCGCATGAACCGCGCGCTGCAGCACGAGCGAGAGCAGAAGATGCGACTGCAAGAGATAGTGGAGCAGCTGGCCCGCCAGCACGACAGCCTCGAGAAGACGGTCGCGAGAAGCACGCCGCACACAGGTAATTATCATGCTGCTATATTTTGATTGCTGCAAAGGGTGTGGGTCAGTGCTTAGTACTGTTAAACCTGGGTATAGGAAAGCAACTTCAAATGATAGCAAAGCACCTGGAGGGGAGCGAAGTCAGGGGGGAGAATGATGAACTCTTAATTTTAGTAATTGTAGTTAATATCCTTTATATTATTTCGACTTGTCAATTTTCTAGCAATTTGTATTGGCGGTATTGCAATTGTGTAGGTGCATAGGAAAAGAGTTGAACAACCGAAGTAAAAATGAAATTACTATGTTTTTGCAATAGATTTTTAAAAATCAGTATCACTCCTGCATGTGCAAGCAAGTATTATTTAGCAAATTTAAGTTTTCAGTAAAACAAAAAATTAGTTATTTAAAAATTGTTGATAGTCCGGGATCTTAATTTTGATGAAGCTTCAGCTTGATAGTAATTATTTTTACATCGAGGATGTGTACTACATCTTTTAAGTGTAGGTCCGGAATAACGTACCACGAAATTTGTAGGACAATATGTTTGTAAAATAATAGAAATATTAAATAAGTAAAAAAATAAAAATCAGCTGGTTAGTAATAATTTACGATGACCTCGTTATCGGTACATGTTGGGAAGAGGGGACTCTTTGATCAAACCATAGATTTTGTAGGACAAATATTTTTCAAGTAATTTAGATAATTATCTTGAGATATAACACAAGATAAATCAGTTAGTAATAAATATTTAAGAATCGCCAAATCGACATATTTTATCCTTGCTACCTCTGTTAGCTACCACAATCAAGAGTTTGGTATAGGAAATTATTGGGCGTCTCATCAAAATAAAGCTACACACGAAAAATTAGCTTGATAGTAATCAATTGGAAAAATTGACCAGGGATCCCGGACTATGAATATTACAATACTTCATTTTATTTTAATTAAAATATCATAAATTTTTAACTATTTAGTTTAAACGTAACAAGACTAAATAGGAACATGATATTATAAAATGTTATTAATACTTGAAACGGAACGCATCGAAACCGAAGTAAAGTGACGCATGACGCTAGTGACGGATCACGGAAATTCTCAAATATTGGATTAAATGGGCGACTTGCAAAATTAATTATTAATTTTGTTTTGTCAATAAATTCCAGTTTAATAATTGTATATTACTACTATTAACTCGTGAAAATGTATAAATAAAGTTTAAAAAGCCCCGATTTGGTACGTAAATTGACCGTCATAAAGAACTGAATTTGTGCGATATCGTACACAATTTTCTTGTCTTTTGGTTATATCAAGGTTGAATTACAGTAACTAATGTCTTGCAATAATTGGTATGTTGCGAATTCGTTTATCTAATTATCGCTTCGAACGTTGTGTTGATTTCGGCGTGCATAGTAACGAATATAAAAATATAAGTGTTATTCTCGTGTTTGTGTGATCTTGGCATTGTGTTTTGAAGCTTGTCGTTTGAATTATACTCTAGGGTTATTTGCTATGTAAATTAAACAAATTACTGCTAAGAATACGTCATGGGTGGTAAGTGAAATAAACCATGTCTGGGAAATAGAATACAGTGCTTTATCACAACGCTAATATTTCATGTAAGCTTGCATGATTCATGGTGATTGTTTAAATATTGTCATAACTTGGGTGGCTGGTGTAATACTTAATTTTGTTTAAATGTACATGCACAATTTGATGAGTGTTATAAGTTCTGCTAACTCCAATTTAATTATTTTAGGTTCTCACATCTATCAGAAGTGAAATGACCAGTGTTGTTCAGTGGTGCATAAATTATCTGTATGATATTATATTGTATCCTTGGAATACTCAAAGTGATGTACCTATATAAAAGCATAGTTCATTGGCCTAGTAAATTTTGTTATTATTATTTGTACAATAGGCTCATAATTGCTCAATAGAATTTGTGAAACAGTATTAACACATTACTATATATGTAGCACAGTGCCTTAGAGTTAAAACTCATTGTCCTCATACTAACTTTCTAATGGATCCTCATTTGGATAGTTAAAAGTATTTCATATCAGTATTTTAATGTATGGCTTAGCTGTGTTGAAAAGTTTTCTCATCTTTTTCAGAACAAGTTAATAATATTTTGATTGGCTTAATTTGTTTTTTTATGTAATTGGGGATAATATTTTAACGCTCATTCTATTTATAATAAATGTATGACATTTCTTAGCCATCATCACTGCTGCAATCTGATAATGCAAATTATGAGTTACCTACAAAAAACAAAATAAAGTTGTAATAAATCATCCAACATGGCTATTTAATTTATTCAAAGTTGTTAAAATGACTATCAGTTTGTATTATCATACCATAACATCACATGCGCAATGCCACTAGCACTATCTTTGTATGTAATAGCTAATTTAAAAGAGATATCATCAACTTTATTGTTAATTTCACACATACACTTTTAAAGCAACATAAATTTATTTAAAATAATAAGCTCAGTTTTGCACTAAAAGAGGAAATATATTTTTTTGTAACTGTATTTTCATAAGAAATGTCATTAAATAAGTTTGGGTCAGCACTGAGCCAGTAATCAATTGAAGAATAATAGGGTTTCCAATATCTTACCTTATTGTAATTCTTATCTTTATATGAGATAAACAGATAAGCTCTTCTAATGTTATCTTCTACTTAACTGATTACATTCTGTTCTCGGTTTGATACTCTGTTCCTGTTATCATGGAGATGATTAATACTAGGAAATAATAGAAACAAGAATGCCGTGTTGCACTAGTTTAAATAATAATTGATATAAATTCCAATATTTTAATGTTTTTTTTTGTTTCACTTTCGCTATAACTGTCACTGTCTAAGGGATGTTTAATAGTGTGAATGATATATGTTAATGTTAACTTGAATTTTGTTATTTCATGTCATAGGCGGTAATGGTTCTGGACAAGGTAATGATACAGAAGACGATGAACATGAATTCTTTGATGCTGTTGAAGAAGGAGGCACATCAACAATGGAAGACAAAACTTCCTTTGTAATTAAAGTTCCTGTAAGTGTTTAAAATTTATGACACTGTAATACTTATCTTAAGTAATTTGATGTCTAATTAAAAATCAATTAGGCATTAATTTAAAATTTGTTTGGGGAAAAACGAATAGTATTAATGAAGTGTTAAATGGAGAATGGTGTGTATTGTAGAAACGATTTAATATTGATTTTTTGTTTGTTTCGCAGGTAAATAGAAAAAATAAAGTAAAAAGTGGTGAAAGTTCAGACGAATCTGAGGTAGAGACTGTAACAGAAACACAACAAGTAAGTTTATTTATTTTATTTTAACATGACTGCTACTCGGTAGAACAGTGGCTATAGTTACTTTAGTGTAATACATATAAGTAACATAAGTTGTGTTTGTCACGACATTATGCAACAAGCCAAATTTTAATCTTAATATGTATATAAATATATATTGAGGTGAGAACCGTGGGAAACGGCTAGTTCAACAATAAAAAAAATTGGTTACTATTACATCCATTAACAACACAAACTTATCAACTGCTAATTAATAGTGGACTTTGTTTACAAATAATTTGAAAATGTTATCTGTTCCAGTGAATTAGTTGTTGTTTCATAATTTTTGTGTTGACAACATATTGATTCTGTCTGCGATAGTGTTGCTATATTGTCAATTGTTTTATATTGAGCGTGTCTATTACGTTTTAGTATATAAATGTAAATACAAGTTGTAAGAAATTATAACAACTACAAATATTAATTTAAACCTGGGTAGGTAAAAATTTTTTTTTATATAATTGGGATAATGGTTAATTATATTAAATCTGACTTAAGAATCAAGTAGGCCAAGAGAGAGTCATATGTCTGCATAACACTAAAAATAAATATGATATTTGATGGGTTTCTGAAACTTTTATAAATTAAATTCTTCGTATGCTTTGTTTAGTTTCATAACAAGTAAGATAGAAAACTAAATGTGGTCAAAGTGTCCTTATTTAATTTTTGAGGGTTGAAAATAAAAGAGTTATTTTTCTATGGGTCTGTTGCAAATTATAAATTTTTCCATTGAATGCGTATAATTTTAATAAAGGTAATTCATACTTGTAGTGAGTTTTTTTAAGATTGAACAATTTTTTTTTGGCAGTTTAGACTGTAGGTATTTACTACCCTACTTCCTAACATTATAAACTTAAAATTTATTTTAGATACATAAGTACGTTTGTCGCTCTTTAGCTCATAAAGTATGTGATTTGACCGAAGTTAGCCCTAGATATAAAGGAAAATTGATATCCTGATATTGAGTCGAGAAGGAATATTTAAAGTGTAGTATAGATGTGAGGGCGTGTGTAACTCGCAGGTGTTCTTCGTGGAGGACAAGGAGCGGGCCGAGAGCGCGATGGGAGGCGCCGAGCTGGCAGACGGCGCCGCCAGCGCCCGGCGCGCCGACGCCAAGGAGCTCGACATCAAGATATGGGTGAGTGCAATGCGCGTGCGCATGCTCATTGTACATACTTGTATTGTGCCGACGTCAACAGCTTGCTTTTACCTTATAAACTTCTCCCAGTATCTTATAATATAAAAATGAATCGTAAAATATATTGGTAAACCCACATCTCTATACCAGATGAAACGATTTATACAAATCTTTCTTTAGAGTATTCCTGGATGTACTAGGATGGTTCTTAGGAAAAAAAATGGTATGTGTAGAGTATAAGGTTTCGCGTTGGGCCAGATAGTATTTAAATAAATATATTTCTCCGTGCGATTTCAATGTTTATTTTTTATTCCAATATCGGTAGGTCGAAATAATTATAACATTAGATGTCAGTCTAATATTGTAGTACATTTATAGGAAGTTAAAGTGATAATAAATAAACAACACAATTATTCGTTCCCAGTAGACAGTATTTATTCCAGGCTGATAACGTAATGCAATATCATACTATGATTAGTTATATTACTACTGACGATAGACAGTGGTCCTTCAGAAGACATATCACGACGTATCCTAAATGACCTTTTGACCGCGCCGGCTGGCGGCCGGTTGCTGGTGATTGAATAAAATTGACCAATATAGATTTAGTATACGACCCTGACCTGCCGCAATATCATGTAACGGAATACTTAATGCTTCAATTATTCGTGACATATTTATTGTAGCATTTAATTAGATTCTATTGATAAGTAATTAACGTCGAATTTTCTTTAGAATTTGAATTTTCTAGCAAATTTATGTTCATATATTTAGAAGACTTGCCGTGTAATGATAATAAGTAATAACTAACTAATTAGAAATGTATAGTTATTCTTTACAAATTATGATACGTTGACAGTACAAGGTCTGTTAACTGTGTCAAGTAAAATGTTTGCATTTTGTTTGTTTTAATATTTTAAAAACATACAATGGTTTATTAATTCCTATCGATCTATGTATATAAAATCTTCAGGAATTCACGTGTATATTTTATTTAAAGTTTTATATTGGCTGTTTATTATTTCTTTTATTTTAGTTCACGTATTATTATAAAATATTGTAGTGATGTCTCCGAGATGATTATCTATTACCAAATTTGATAAAAATAAGCTGATTAATTGAATAGGTTAGAAATTGGAATGATCAAAACTTGTAACACCAGCGCGGTATTGAGTATTTTTTTTTTAATTTTCCACAGACCGGGGGATATTTAAGAGTTTTACCAAATACTCATGCGTAAATCAAATTTAAGCACGCCTCAAGTCTAGTAATTTTTGACAGATTTGTATGACAAACTGTTAAATCGAACGGTTTGAGTGGTACTCAAATTTGAATGGCGTCTCAGTATTCCGGCAATAATATAATTATGTAGGGGCAGGTGGATGTAACTTGAACCGAAACGAGGATCCTCCACAAGTTGAATCGGTGATTAGCCCCAATGGTTCAATGTCGAAAATTTGTGATTTAGCATTTTGCAGATATTTTTAATAGATAAATTTTAGAGTTACGGATGCGAATAAATAATATATTAAGACTTGAGGTGCTTCAAGAAAATAGCCAGTTTATGTTTAAAAGGTCGGCAATATACTCCAGAGTCGTCAAGATTTTTTATTTTTCTGCTCGATTGCACGATTATAAAAATATTAATAATAATGAATGGTCTCGTAGCGAAGAGTTTTGATCAACATCTAAAGTCTCTCGCTATATCGTTGAATCGAGACTCGAGGGGTAGATGCAAGCGGCAGTACTTCTGGACACGGGGGTCATACTCAGCCGGTTCTGTCACTGCGGCCCTTGTAGCGGCTACAACACCGGTAGCTTGGGCTTAGCTCCTCTTTATATTAACTCTTTATATTAAAAAAAGTAGCACGAGTCTTTGCGTTATTGTTACGATTTAAATGCGCTATAATAATGTAGCCCAGTACAAGAAATATATCTAATTTAAACTTTTATATATACAAGAAAATGTACAAATAAAAATCCTAAACTTAAACAATTACGAAACCCAACACGCTCTTAATCAGTTATTTCAAAAGATTTAGGGTAATAGCCAGCGATAATCTTTATTGGTCCGTTTATACATTTATTGCTTCTCTATGAGACCTCGATCACTGAGATTAAAAATACTTTTTAAAGCTTCGTAGTTTAAAAGATTTAATCGTATGATAAGGATATAGGAACAGAGAAAGCGATTTTGTTTTATATTATGTAGTGATTTATTTTTAAGTATTTTACTGCGAGTGAAAAAAATAAAGGGTATAGGTCGCGTCATTTATGTTAAGCGCTGGACGAGAATAGCCGCGCATCGGTAGAATCGCGCTCGTAATTGACGTATTGGTGCGAGAAAGATAACACGACTGGGACAACCAATCAACGCTCGCGCACCCGACGATCACGCGCCCCGCGCGCCGCGCCGTTACCTCGATACCTTATTTTTGACTTCTGCGCAGGTTTCGTTCAGCGCTAAGGTTTCGTGACGCGTACTATACCAGCCTACTAAT
>DWAJ01001708.1:0-20868 GCA_018238005.1 Eurema mandarina | reverse complement strand
TTAGTAGTTATTAATAAACAATATCAAATTGGAAGTTCGTCAAAGAAAAGTGGCCACGTTTCCTTGATATCCAGAATAGAACGTATACATGACATTTCATTGGCGTCGAACCAAGCCTCGTTTCACTAAAATTTTGTGTACTCATGTTTTCAATTTTATGACACAAGTTCCGTATTTATATCCAGTTAAATTCTTTGAATTGTCATAGTAGATTTAGATGGAGTTCAATTAAAATGAGTGTCATCAGTGTCATAAATTGGAAGGATTGGACAAAAACCGTTGCGATGCCTCGCTGAGATCAAAGTGTCGTGTTCATTATATTCAATGGCGTGCAGGTATCGTACGATGACAAAAATATGAACTGGAAGAACAGAGTATAAGAAATAATCTTTATTAACAAAGTAAGGTACAAGATAACAAGTTAATCTATAACAAGTTACAATGAACTGAAGAAAAAATAAAGCTTTATGATGTTTTAAGGTTTTCATAGTGTTTAAACAAATGCCAAAATTAATCATATAGAGGCGAACACGTAATACCGACTAAGAAAAAATAAATTGTTTTCATATGCCAACGTTAGTCATCCATTCAAACGTGCATTAAAATGCAATTTTCCACGAATGCCTTCTTTGATAAATGCAGTGCTCAAGGAAAATTAAATTCACTCGAATTTCTTTCGTTCTTTCTACGTTTGTAATGAAAGGGTATAAAATTAATTAATAAAATTAAATTAATTAATTAAAGTATGATGTAAAGGTTATAGGAATATAAAGTAGTTAGTAGTGAGTTTTTAGGCGGTGTTATAAACAGCTGTAATATAGGGTACGGGTTTTTATATAGTTGAGACAAATTTCAATAATGTTGATAGTCGGTTCTACAGCCTGTGGACATCTGAAAGCTAGACCAGTGGTAATAATTATCTAGACGGGGTTGCTGAAGAGTCTACATAGGTACCCTTGACTCATTACGGGATCAGGGAACACGGTAGGGTTAAAGTACAGAGCCTATGAGGAAAAGTCATCAAAAGCATCCCTGACTCTATCGTATAGAGGGACAGTGTAACACCATAGGGCAAGTAGGGTCTTTTTCCTGCTGAGGATTGTAGGTCTGTTCATGTTCAAAATATGTTCCCAACAAAATTTGTATACATAAGCATATGTTGAATTAAATGTACAAACACTATGACATATAAATATTTGTGTTACTTATTAACAAATAATTATCGGAATATAAACATCCAGCTATGTCCTACATCCCGAGTATCTTTTTGTTTAAAGTTGTACTAGTCTTTAATGGAATAAGTGTATTTACAATGACTGGATGATGTCAGCTAAGCTGTTTGCTGCCACACCCGTCTTGATATTACACGTTTGTAAATGTTAAACAATCGTAAACAATATAATTGATATAATATAGTCATTTAGTTGCCAGTAATATAAGCTAGACTACGACTTACTAGCTTCAAACCCACTTTCATATATTTTTGATATTTTTTAGGTCAAAATTAAAATACTACAGCATTTGCAAAATTGTATTACTATTGTTAAGATTATTTAGAAGTTTTAATGATGTGATTACTTCAATTATAAACTAGACCGTTAAAAATTACAATCCAAAAACTAAGAAAGTTCACCTATTTAAAATAAATATTATTGTCGTGCTAAATCGAGTGAGTAAAACTTTGGCTTTTGCAGAATTGTTATTGTTAATTGACAATTAAATTAGCGAATTACGTTTTTTTTTATATCCGATTTACATTTATTCAACTTTAATATTCTATTTATCTTTGCAAATGTTGAAGGTCTATTATATTTTTGTTTATTGTAGTAGTAGCTCCGAATAGTGCTTATTTGGAAATTGATGAGCAATCCATGTATTAATAATCAATAATCGTCCTTCTGGCTATATCTATTAAAAAGCAGCATTTATTTTTAAAAATAATATTAAGCCAAGTTAATTACGAAAACCAGACGTGTTATAATTCTCATATAATTGTAGATATATACATATATTGCGACGTATTCTTGGTGGTGCATGTGCGTTGCGTAAAGTATGATAAATGAAAGTGCAATACCCTCCCGCCACGCTTTTACATATAATTTTCCGTCCTTTCAAGGAATCCCACTGTCTATTGTCTAACAGCCCTTGAAAGGTTTTACATAGAACACGGGAAATAAAAAAGAATAACAATGTTAAAACATACCATGGATGCAGCTCTCTTATAATATTACACAGAGATTATGTGTTACGTAAGGTGTTAGATCATGGGGAGCAATCAGTATCTATTAAATCTACATTGGAGATTATTTAGCCCTACTTTGATTTGTTTATGAGAATGACCAGCAAAATATAACGGAATCAAACACAGACCTTATACATTTTTAAAAGTCATAGTAAGTCATTTAATATTATTTAAGGTTATTGTCTCAATCAGTCATACCAAATCTATCGTACCTTATAACATGGATATAAAAATGAAAATAGTACGTAATACTATACAATCACTGATGAACAACTTTAACCTATGACAGAGGATGCATAAAATTCAATTAACGTTTAATACATTCGAATAAAAATCACGATCAATTTAAACCAATTCATGTGTTGCGAAGAAAGTGTATTGAGAATTTATCCGACGGTTCTATCATTAGCGTATGTTACATACACGAGATTATGTTATCAAAGGAATCCTTTATTAGCCAGACCGTGTGTGTGACTCAAATTATCTGATATAAGTTCAGTTTCGATCTAAAATATAAGATTAAATATTAATTACGTTTAGTTATCAGTCGGGTCTGTGCAAATAGATAGCGGTCTGGTGATGGGATTCTAATTGAATCTCTGGTCAAGTGCAAATTGACTATTACCTAGGACAAATGTTTGCTTTTTATTAGCGGATTCATATTTTAACGTATTTAGTTTGTTTTCGAGTCATCAATGGAATTGCTGATGTGCGGTTATTTAATTATTGATGCTCTGTTATTCCGAATTGGATTTACAATTAATTATTAATTGAATAAATTTGTTAAATATTGCATATTCAACAAACCAAACGTGTGCTAAATTTGTGCATTGGAGATTCCGTATAAGCCTTTTTATTTTAAATATACGGTTTCTTTTACGGTCAGACTTTTTACAGCTTCAAGAGACTATAGAGTATACCTAGGTAATAGTTATATATGGTTGCGTTTTGAACTTGATATATCTCGTATAGTCGTTTGCGGTTTAGACGGATAGAGGGATGGACAACCGTTACGTTTTTCCTTACGAATTACTAACACATGACTGTAATGATTCAACAATTAAACATAATAATCTTTCGTGAAGAATAAACTTAGGAATCTTTGAACAAACGATGATGATTTAAACCGATGTAAACATTAAATGTTCAAGGCCACCAAGCTATCGGTCATCTGTGATATAATCAAGCGTGAATAAGTAAATGCGCAACGCTGTTCCGTCAACACACCTGCACAGAAGTGTACATTGCTTACTATGATCGTGTATGCAAATAGAATAATTAATTTTACTTCGACAGTTTAAAGTTCCTTTATATTAAATAAAAATATTATTAAGTAACTGTATAATTGTAACTATGAACTTTTTTCTACCAAAATAATTACAAAAGGATACTATTTAGAAAACGTTCACTGTGATGTAGACAAATAAATGTAGTTTCCAATTTATAGTATGAATGCGTTCCTAAAGTAAATAAATATTATATAAAGATATAATACCTAATTTTATTTATGCAAATAGAACTAAAACAATCCTCAAAGTATTGAAGTACAAATTATTCCGATAAGCACAAATGAGACATAGAAACGCAGAAGGGTGCGATAAAATGTCTAGTTAACATTCTGGGAGCGTATCGTTGTAGCACGGTGACGTCACGGGCTCCCAAGACAGGAAGTCTATTACCCCGCTTGATCCTTTTAGGCTAAACGGATATTTGGCCGATGGGATTGTCTGTCTGCCTCCCTGCTATTATGACTGGCTAGATTTCCCATTTACATCTCGCGAAATGCTCTGTGTAAATGATTCGTTAAAATTGTTTGCAGAATTTTGGTAAATATTTATACTTTTGAAAAGCTAAAAATGATTTTCGAATTTCTGATTGTAATGTGTGTTATCGTTTTTTGTAGACCTTTAATCCGTACCGAATCATCGGCTTACCAAGAGATTCATCTGAATAATACCAATAAATAAAAACACGAGGACAACATTAACCCATTCGCTTTGTTTTTGTCAGCCACTGCGCGGCACCGGTAATATAAAATATTGTAATTAATACGGCCTCTGATGAGGATTGCATTAATCCTGATAAGATGCTGTGATCTTCTTAAAAGCTGCAATAAAGAAACTCGTTCAAAGGATGCTTTGCGCTTACTAAGGAAGGAGTAAGGCTTGAGATTAATATTGAAACTTGCTTTGCCAATATCATTTTAATCTGTAAGGAAACAGGTAGTTGTCTATCGACGAAGAGGATGTTAAAAGATTTTGCTTTGATCACATAAGATTAATTGAATTTTTAAATTCGTAAAAATATGCATAGTTAAAGTTACAACTTACTTGACATCTACAGGTGTTAAAATTAGATTATTTAATCAAAAACTGCCTCAATTAATAAGTAAATTTATTCATACGCTTTCGGGTGACGCAATAAACCGACAACGTACAGTTTCAATTGTAAAAACACGTCAATGTTGATCGCAAACAAAATATACTAAATGGTAGATAAAGCAGAGGTCAAATTAATTAATGTTAGTAGCTAAGTAATAAAATTGATTGGATTTATGTTTCCGTTTGTTTATTTTTTTATTCATGGGTGTTAAAAAATGTATCGTGTCATACATTGTTTTAATTTTTCATACAATTTTATTAAAATTAAAATTTTTACATTTTTAAGTAATTCGATCGTGTGTTGAATTACGGCATTTTATAAAAAAAATAAGTGGCCTAAAGTAAAAAAAAATATTTAAAAAGCTGAACCAAGAGAGCGCTTGTATGTGTAGTAAATATTATTTCGTGCTACAAAAGGGTGTATGTTTTCCGGATGAGGGGAAATCCTGTTATTGGTTCTCAACCCGAGCGCGGATGTTTTTGGACAGGCTGATTCAATTTGACCTATAACAACCTGCATCTTGTGAATTAGGTGTGACGGCTGCCATAATTGCTTTATATGAGATAGACAGAAGAATGGTTTGTGCAAACTCGATTAGTATCGCCTCTAGATCGTTCTATCCTAAAAGTTACATACAAACAACAGTTAAGTGTTAACGAAGCAGCACTGTATGAAAAAATACAACGGCGTACCTATTATTCCCAGAATATTTACTCGTAGTACGTGACTTCCAACGCTTCGTCAGAGCTAACCGTTTTTTATGCTTTAAATTTATGAAACCGTTCAATTCAAAATCAACACACGTTTAAAAAAACAGTAGTCAAAAATACTTTCATCGAAGTTTTAAATAAATATTGAGTGAGCTCGTTACAAGCTTGGGTAATTGAATTGCCAAAGGAATCGAAGTTTGTCAGCATAAAATTCTATCAATATATTTCGTGACGACCAATAAAATATAGTACATAGAACATACTATAATAAATATTTGAGAAGTGTCGAAATGTTCCGCCGATATTTCTGTGTCCACGCCACACTATGAGTTTGACATTTATCGGCAAAATTCGCCTTTGCCCTGTCTAAACAAGCCAGCACCACTGAGGTTGTATTTCATCCGTGACATTGCGATAACAATGCGTCGGCTTTGCGTCACGAGCTAAAGAGGCTTCGACGTGAACGACTACATCTATTTACGAGCCCGATTAACATTGAAACAAAGTCATGCGGCACTTTTATTGCACATAACATTACCACAATAGATAGCCCTGTCTTTAAACGACCCTGTTTATTGGCTCGGAGTTATACTGGAGAGGTTTTAACGCGGTATATGACATAAATTTAATGCAATTAAAACAAAGGTGCAGCTATAAATTTAATTTCAATACCGTTTAATGTGTATGTTTATATGTATATATTTTAGTTAAGAACCCACCGTCTTCAGTAGCATTCTAATTAGAGTCAATATTGCTACTTTTATAATACAATGAATTATCTAGCGTTATTCTTGTTTATTTATTCAAAAATGTTTAGCTATTATATTTGACATATTCAATAATTACAAAGAAGTTTTTAATACAAATCGGAGATTTGCGTAATGACCAGTTTTTGCTCGTCTGACTTTAGTGAGATATGAGAGGAAAATGTGTGAATTTATTCAATTTATAGCTTTAAAGTATGTTTTTAGAAGTTGGCAATTGATTAACTTATAAATACCTTCATTTCTTTCCATTTGTATTTATTATTTATTTATTTTGTAAGTTTTTATTTATCTAAATACGTTTAGGTGTTGCGGGAATAGATAACTGTTAATAATTATAGAAAATATATACATACTATCTCTGTTGATTATTGTCATTTGCACAAGAACATTTTTAGCAGATATCCTTAATAATGGATTATATATCAAGTATAATTAGATTTATTCTCCTTGTATTAATTTTATTATAAATAAAGTTTCTTACCCTTGTTGCAGCATCCTTTTCGCGGACATCGTGGGTTTCACAGTGCTCGCGTCGCAGTGCAGCGCCCAAGAGCTGGTGCGGCTGCTTAACGAACTATTTGGCAGATTCGATCAACTCGCCAATGTAAGTTTTGCTTTTAGTTTTCTTCTTTTACTTATTATAACGTCAACTTACTCTAAATCCTTTTCTCAAATCACTTTATTGAACTGATATGTATTTATTAACGTAATTTTCATCAAATTCTTTTGAGTATATTTTATTATCTAAGCATGCATAGGACATAAGCAGCACAGATGATGTCATTTTAAACGATATTTTTATTTTCTAGAAATCTTACACACTAGTTCCCTTAATACACAAATATATACAATTATGTCTAAATACAATTTTATGCATCTGTACAGAAGTTCGTAGCAACTACACTACACAACTACAGGTTATCGTTTATATCATTGTTTCTAACATGTACTCATACTCAACCTCGATAAAGAATGTTAGTATGACAAATTGTAAGTAGTGTATTTGGAGGTATAGACTATAGAGTATGGTGTGGTACCGCAGGACAACCACTGCCTCCGCATCAAGATCCTGGGCGACTGCTACTACTGCGTGTCGGGGCTGCCCGAGCCGCGCTCCGACCACGCGCGCTGCACCGTCGAGATGGGGCTCGACATGATCGACGCCATCGCGTGAGTCTTGTTTTTATATCAATTTTTATATAGTTCAAACTTCAAAGGGTTCCGAGTTCCTGATGGTAAGCGGTCACTGTCGCCTGTGAACACGGGTATCATCAGAGGAGTGACCAGTGTAACGTCGGCCCTAAATAATACCTCTACTTCTTCTATTCTATATCTTAAATACGTACGTCTTAGAATTGGTGAATCTTCGGGAGATCGGTATTGTCGGTTACTAGCGACTAAAACCAGTGTCTCCAAGCACCTTGATACGTTGTACACACTCTCATTCTCATTCTCTCAGTGTTCTCATTGTTCTAGCAGTAGGAAATAATCTTGCGTATACCCCATCGCAGTTATGTCGGACTCGCATGAAATATTGCCCGAACCGACTAAACTCATCAGTTTTCCTCTGCGCACCCAGACAGGGACGGATTCCCGAGACTGCGTGTACACCCTCGCACTAGCTGTACCACTAATCATTGACTATATTATTTCTATTCAATATTTATGCACAAGTCATCCTTAAGCACCGGCGGATCGATTATTTGCGATTATCGTTTAAAAATAGAAGTAATAGCAAATTAAGCGTGAAAGCCGGGGAAATAACGTAACAAATATGCAGAAAAATTTGCACGTGCTCTGTTATTGATTTATAGATATCATTTTTTATTTTATAAATATGACGTTCCCACTTATTTTTGTAGGTAATTGTCATTTTCTATGTATTTATATCACCTTGAAATTGAAAGTAGGTACCGATATATAGAAATATATGTTACACTAAATTCGATTAAATTATTATTGAAGGATTGTATACGTAAGTTTCTTATTTCTTTGGGTACATAACTAATAGGTTTTCTGTCAGATTATCTCTCGAAAATTTATACTTACTATATAATTAATGTATTGTTTTCAATTTTTAACGGTAAACTATATAAAAAAGAGTTCTCTTGATCTTGCCCTTACCGTGATAAATAATTTTTGAGGATAATTATGGATATGGTGAAAAAACAATTGAATATCCCACTGCCCAGAAACGAAAACTAATCGTATAAAAACGCGTTTTGCTATTAATACAAGATTTTAAAAAACTTAACTCGAAAAATTTGGACGGATCACGGAAATAATTCTAAAGATTTACATATTAGGTATGTTATAAAAAGGGTTCCAAATTGTCGTCTTCATTTTTTAAGCTCTTTCAGAATTTACTATTTATTTATCTTCATAAAGCAACTTTAAAAAATACATTTACATGATACAACTATGTACTTATACATAGAGTTGCGAACTGCTAGCACAGCAGTGTGAAAGGTTACTCGATCGTAGTAAAGAACAAAGACGCCTCCGGGCTGCAATAGTTATACTCGTAAGTACCGTTTGGCACGAACTCCGTGCTGCGGCTGCCCGCAACTTACAGACTCGCTTATTGATGTTTTATACGGAACTATCCGTCTTCTTTCAACATTTCATTTAAACTGTCACTTATAAATATATTTATATTAATTTATAAATTATTTATTACATGTAGTAACATAACACAAACATTTATGACAGCGACAACTTTCTGTCTATCAGTTTTCTGTCTGTCTGTTACGCTTTCACGCCATAACTACTGAACCGATTGTAATGTAATTTGGTACACAAATGGTTTAGAGCCTGAGAAAAGACATAGGCTAACTAGAACTACGTCGGAGGAGTCGCGGGCAACAGCTAGTATATGAGCCAGACTTACACCTAGTATATATATAAACCAGGAATAACATATTATAGCATTTACTATAGAATAGACCGAACTAATTTCGAAAAACTGTACTTACAAAATGTAAACTATTTTAAGAACAAACGTTTTTAGAATTTTAAAATAAAACAGTCAGCTATAACTGAACACAAAACAGAGTGCGGATACGGCAAGATCGTAAAACGGGCCCTTTGCGTGTTGTCAACAATTTGTACCTATACGCGTACTTCAGCAGCTAACAAGGAATTTCGTGTTAAATATACCAATATACCTTCATAAAAGTTTCCTTTTTCCAGCCGTTTTATCATAGGTTCTTTCATGTTTTTTGTGCTTGAACAACCAATTTTCTATAATGATATTTTTTTATCCTTTACGTACGTATTAATTTAGTCAGTTATTGGTATTATCATACTGTTTCATGAGATTTGTAACAGTGCCAGAGTGGGAGGGCCATTACACTTCTTAAGTCTTCTCTCTCCTTTTTTTAAAGGTTGTAACTCATTCTTCAAGACTTTAATCTTGCAATTGTTGTTTTGTATTACCTACCATGACGATTCACATGACTGTATCTATAGTAAGACCACTCAGTATGTGATAGAGCTGCGAATAGCCCCAACGCTGACTTTCAGCGACTTCTAAAAATTTTGACAGTGCCTAACTAAAGTAAAATAATATATTATAGCCTAACAGAATAAAGATACGTCTATGAACAAAGGGTATTGCCTATCATGAGGCGAAACTGCTTAGTACCACTAACGACATTTAAACCTCATTAATATTCCTAAAAGGAATACGTTAATACATATTATGTTTTCAAAAGGTCCCTTGTCAAATCCGTAACAATTACAACTAATAATTCAGTATGTACATTCGTAATTGTTTTAGGATTTCAATTTCGTATCCAAAGCTTCTAAAAGTAAAAGTTATGACTTCAACATAAGCGTTTGGGTTAATGTTGTTATATTCCCAAACTAACAGATTTTGGCTTACTCGTATTAATATTTAGTATTGAATTATCTACAATTTAAGGGTTAGGTATTGGCGGTTGTTCATACTATTAAAGATAAATATCGTTTATTGTATTTACTGTGATTACATCGTATACTTCTTTTTATACGTAGGGCTTTGTAAAAATATTTAAAGAAGTCAGATAAGAAAATAGCTGATTAATAGAACTTATACTTCTATAATATTACGTCTTAAGAGTATTAAAGCAAAAAATCGTATCGATTATTTATGTATACGCATAAAATATATTATCATCTATAACTAAATAGAATAGAACTTAATAATTAAGTTATAATTGAGGGAATTCTCAGAGCAATGTTAATTAGTCATAATCAATAACAATTTCAGCGCCTACGCGTTTCTACGGAGACCTGAGCCCTGCAATCGCATTATGAAATTAATTAAGGTCATGAATGCGTGCGGGCCGCTGCCTGAAGAGGCGCACAAATCGCTCGCACTATAAATATTATCGAGGGTTCTCGTTTCTAGGTCAACGGAACGGATTTCAGCCTTACGGGGGATGAGAATGGCCTTTCTCCTATCAAAATGTCATTAAACGCTCATATATGGACGTCCATTTTTAAAACTACAAAGAAAATTTTTAACGTGCACTTAGCTGATAGCAGACGGCTCTATTCTATATTGAAATAAAATGTCAATGCGAAGGCGTTAAATGGGAAATGTATTTCTAAAGCGTGTGCATTTTTCATAAACCATACATTATACAAATCGTGTCGCTCTGCCTGGCTCGGAGATTGCTATTGCTAAAAGAGAATATAAGTGTGCCTTCAATACGGTTACGTCGATGTGAAAAGCAATTTCGAAGGTAGGCAATACGTTCGGCTCAGACCTATATTCCAACTCGTGGCGATTCATAACTTTATTTCACTGAAGTCTGTATTTATGGGAGAATCAATTAAAACTCCACGAACTAAATTATTAAACTCTAACTGAGCTTCTTAAACTTAATCCCGTTACTTGGCTGTGAATACAGCTTGTTGAATAGAATTAATTCCTTCAAGCGAAAATTATAATTAGGCTGGGCGGTTTGTTTTCAAAGATGTTTAAAATATTATCTTCCTTTTTCTTACTGAAGGATGAACTCTATAAATGATATGTTTTAAAGGATTTAAATAAAATAATGCTGAGTAATTCATAATATATGTCGATTGTTATTGTATCGTCGCGGTTTCAACTTGACGGTAAATCTGTATGTTGGGAATGCAAATCGTGATTGTACGGGTAATAAAACTTTCAATTAAACATTCTAGTTGCTGGGGTCGTATCTTTGCATACTGTGAAGTTTCTAGTGCAATAGTCCGTCCATTAGTATTTACATAGTCGGTAATACACATTGTAATTTAGGTATATCATTCTCTACGGTCTAAGATATTCATAAGTCAGTACTGACAGGCCAAAATAATGCACGGATGCTACCACAAATCAATTAAGTCACAACATTATATTAACCACCAATTATATAATTCATATAATTTTTAAAATCATCATAAGATACTCAGGTAAATAAAAATCACTAAAACTGTTTAGTCGTATTGCATTGGGTAGGGTCACGGGTCACCTTTGTAGGCTTTTATGGGATGACCATCACCCGACTCATATCATAATTTTAACACATATCATAATTCCACACGATTACTTATTTGATCATATAATGGAATACTTTAAAGTTTGCGTATTGCTCCTATGTCCTATATTCTCGTCAGCAGATACCACGTATTGGATAAAAGAAGACCATTGTCAAGGCAAGTCGCGTTGCTATCGCACTGAGCAAGGCTTAAGAATTTCTCTGTCACGGTCGCGGCTGTATGAAGGTCAAAGTTCTCGGCTAATATCGGCTTAGTCCACTTACCGCGGATAATAATTTATTATTAGTAAATGTAGGAAATACAAAATATTCGTACGTCGAAATGCAGTTAAATATGTGCTTGCAGAAACATAAATCTATAATGTATGAGATATTTGTATATAAAATAATAGGCGAACGAGTTACGTAGCACGGTGGAACAGCTTGAGAAAGTACGACTCGATATGTCAACGTCTAAACATTTTTCTTATTCACCTTGATAGATAGGAGCACATACATTTCAAAGGTACGAAAAGCCTTGTAATAACAGTTTAGAAAGCCTTGTGGTCTCCACAGGCGTCCACCAAAAACGTTCTTCTACTACTTGACCTGCGTCTTCTCTTGTCACATTTTAATTCTACTCATGGAGAATAAACATAGTTATTCTAAATACTAAATGAACGTTTTCCATTTGCTTTATGAACATAGTTAATTGCATTGTTGAATCGAAGCTCTGCATAATACCGTAAAGCAACAATTTGTAATCTATTAATATTGAAACCTGAACAAGGCCGGCGAGCTTGGGCAAAATGTATGCAAATCAATAGGTCTACTTTATACATTACATATCACACTCGGCTATCGGATTAATGTCTATTAATAAGCAAACTATTTAATTATATAAGTAGCGATCCGGCTTCTAGAAACCTTTGAGTAGGCGAACTAATGCGGTCTTTAAGTTAATCATTATGTGTGATTATCTTGATGTTTATCTGATCCTTAATAACCAGTATTAAATATATTAAAACCTGTCAATTATTGCACTGGTAACCCTTTCGAGTAATTCACGCCATAATTATCATGACAGCTTTAAAATAATTATTTCTAGACCGCTTTAATTGCGTTAAAACTCATACGAGTTAAGGGGAGATTAAAACATGTCAATGTTTAATTACATTAATGACTCCGAACATACAGCTATTTCAATGTAACTCTCAATGTAGTCTATGAAATATTTTTATTTTGTTCCGCACGTTATAAATTGCTATGAAACAATTTGCATTTTTTATTTGAATTGGATGTGAGCGTGGTTTCTCGCATCATTCGTGACGCTGTAAAATGTCGGGTTTTGTCCGTAACCTGTGCATTTTCACAATGTGAATAACATAAAATGTTTTCATTGCATTTCTTTTTTACACCTGCCAGCTTAATTACGATGTTTTCCGTTCTCGGTGCTCTTATTAAAGAGGTGTAGATGTATTTTCAATGTGCGAAAAGTCGCCAGAGTGAGTTTGAATTTGAATCGGGTCGTATTTAGTATACGTATGAGTGAGTGCACTTGCGTGGTCGTTATAACTTTTTTACTCGACACTACTTGAAATTTACTTTGCATACTGTATGTGTCTGTACGTACTTTCATGACTGTTACCTGAAAATGACACAACTTATGCGGTTTTATCTAATTTAACAAAAAAAAAAATGTCACCAAAAATCAGTCGTAAATTCGAATTGCCAGGCATAATTTGTAAAATATTTAGTAAATACTCGTGTCCTTCTTTATTTTATTCTTCTTTATTATTATTAAAAAATTGTTAGATAGGCAATTATCTGGTTTAAATTTTGACTCGACTATTTGACAATAATTGACTTAATAGCGGTACTTCTACTCATCGTAACATTTAATGCTCATTGAATTACCTCAATTTCCCCCTAACATGAAATCGAAACCTTGACCTTACCTTGACGATAGGGTGCTAATAACAGCAGCATTATGATTACAACTTCCTGGCACTAAAGAAATTTCAAAAATTGTTCAACGAGTTTAATAAGAAGTATGTATAAATTATTTCACACGCTATTTAAAGACGTGAATGCGTGATGGTGCTCCTTTTTCATTTCTAAATATATCGCAAGTGTCGTTACACCTAAATAAATTGTCTGAAATTTTTACGTGAGCTGTGATTCTAGTGCATCATGTTTGTACTATGTAAACAAATAAACTTGATTGTACAACATATAAAGCTTTTAATAAAAATCAATCACGAAAGAATAGTCAAACCTATCGTTACTATTAAGTTTTTACTGTCGCTTTACGCGCTGTGTGCAGATAAATAAACAATTGGTAGTTTTATCGGATTCCTTTCGTTTGCAGCTCTAGTTTATATGTGCACATGTATGAACCTAACGCAAACAGTTTGTTGATCCAGCTGTGTTTATTGTGCTTTTGCTATTTTACGTGCAACATGAGCAAAATGGCAGTCATTTTCTCTTAACATAACAGATGTTAGTTCCTAAAAACGAGTCATTTCTATGAATATTATAAAAGTGAAAGTTCGTCAGTGTATGCAGGTAGATTGTACCCTGAACTATAAGCTTTTTCAATAATTATACTGCCCACATTACTTCGACTTAAAGCTTTGAATAAAAATCTTTGAAATAAATAAGAATATAAGGAATGTGAAAGGTATGTATATACAAATACATTGAAGCTCGGTATTATTGTAGCTGGCGTGGCAAATCCGTATCCTGAGGCGCTCACTGTAAAAGGCTTCTGCACTCCTTCAATCTTTTATACGAGACGCACTCGCTTGAAAGAAATACCATTTTAAAGTAAACTTTCAATGAGATAACATTTTATGTTTTGCCTCTAGTTCGTATTACTTATAAATGTATTTCTATAACTACATTGCCAACTAGAATGAAAAGTTTTTCAATTTTGGCCCATTTTGTGAGAGAAAACAATTTCGATATTTGTACGAATTGCTTAATTTAAATTAATTGTAACTTATTTAAGCTATTATTAATTTCTATTGTAATTGGTCAATAAAAGGTACAATACTAACTGTATTCTTTGTATTTTTTTTTCTATTTTTAACCTCCTCGTGTAATTAATGAATAGTTAAAAACCTACTTTAGATTTATAGCATATTTTATGAATATTCAAAATCGTGTTTTAATAACATATTGTATGTATTCAAAAATAGCGTTGGAACTCTGAAGGTAATAATTACCACAAAGTTTTTAAAGGACGTAGTACATATGTATAGTCATGGCTTTCGATGCCGCATCAAAGCTTGAAGACATATTCCAAAGCTGTGTTTTATAACAGCTTTTATTTAAAAAAGGGATATAGTGGTAGCGAGTCTACATGTCGTGTTAACGGGTTGTTAACCGATAGAACACGTAACACGTGACACGTAGGAAAATAATGGATTGCGATCTTTATAAGTATGACGACAACTACGCTTTCATCTATTTTTACAAAGACTTCACTATATATTGTGCGACGTTTATTAATGGATAGCCCAAATGCTCCGGATTGAATGAAACATTATTTATAGAATCTAAAGTTACTGTGTTGACGTTTATTTTTGTTGTCTCTGGTTATACACTAAAATGTTTATGTGTGATGAAAAATCTATTGATAATAGTTTTATTTATTACTTCCTACATTAATTTTCGTATGTCGAAGGCAATTATAAACTGTGATTTATTGGAAACTTGGTTTTAAACACTCTTAGCTGACAGATTGGTTTAATCCAAAGTTTCCTAAAGACATAAAAACTGAAATGGAACAAAAATAACTAAAATTCATTCTATCGCACGCAATAATGACCGAAGTCTTATAAGTAATAAAAGTCGGAGCCTTGATGAGTTAAGTAGGAAAGAAACATGTATAATCATTTTGTAAGGATATAAGATCGCCGCCAGGAGGAAAGACAGCAACGTATACAAGTTGCTTAACTAACAAAACTACAGCTAATAATGCTTTGATTTGTTGGACTGAGAGGTCTGGTATTGACGGGAAGTTGTGGAATGAAGTCGGCGATCTTGTGAATTATCCTCGTTGGTTGGCTCAGAAACAATGTGTATACAACAAATTAAATTATTTGTTCACTGGCTGTAACTTATGTACAAGAGCCTCTGAGATTCTGTTATGAATCCTGCGCCCGGCTTTGAAGTACAATTATTCTGCTTTGTGTCTGCTATGTTGATGTTATTGAATACATTTAACTTTGCAAGTTTCTGAGTATCCAAGTTTGATATGTTAGCGGAATGGGAGTTGACTTTACATGACGGAACGGTTATTAAGCGTCGTTTGGAGATTCTTTCAACTTATAATCTTAAAAAAGACAGTTTATCTTCTATTGAGATTATTATTTAACATAAGCTTGCAAATAATACGAATAGCACGCAATTAAGATTAATGCGGCGAAAATATAAAACAAAATTTAAAGAACTACTAGGATTTTCGTAAAAATCCCAAAACTTTATGTTTACTCATAATTTATTACTCAGCCGAGAAGTGGGATAATGAAAATAAACGGAGCAACTGCGAGCGCACGCAATAATTCGGACCGAAACATTTTTCTTTTATACTCTTAGTAAATAGTTACTTATTTGCGGTTTATAATAATATATTTGGCAAATGTATCATGTTTTGCGAAAGTATCTACAGACCAAATTCTTAGCTAGTCGATGTCTCTTAATATTTAACCGACTTCAAAAAAGAAGGAGGTTTATCAATTCGACCGTATATATGTTTTTTAAATCTAGTAGCTCTATATAATTAAAGCATAAGGCGTTAAGACGATTTTCGACTTCTTTATGAAATAAGTGATCTTAGCCAATTGCTGTGGTTTGATTACCTCGTTATGGATTAAGCATTTGTAAATCAATATCACAGAAATTCAAAAGTAAAAATATTATCTGTAAACGATTATTATTTTCTTATATTACAACACTATTATCCAACTAGTACAGAAATAAATTACATGTTCCCAATTGGAAATGACAAAGTATACGTTCCGTTTGGCTATATTGTATTTTACGCAAACAAAAATAAACACGAGAGGAAACAGCATTTACCACGCCCGTGTTTTTAACGCGTTGCACGTGTAGGTGCTTCGTCGAGATTAAGAATATTGCCGGCTTGTTAGAACTTCTCGGTAATACATAAAACACGGAGCTATAACTACGCGCAACCCGACGCTACGACTTACCTTCATTAAAAAAGGATAAAACGATGTTATAAGAAAATGTGTCGTCTATTAAGAAAAATCAATCTTTTCCGCGAATTTATTCAGAAACAAAGAAAGTATAATGGATCACATATTATCTTGAAAAAAACACTTCTTGGTACAAGATAAATCCAAGCAGGAAAAACATTTTTAAAGATTTACCAAGAAAATGACAAGAAAAGCATATTTTACAAAGAAAGGCACTTTTCGCTGTCTTAATTTTATGTAACTCATTTATTTTTATATTTGTTGTTATTCAATAAAAAAGTAGAGTGTAATCTTTAATGATCATCTTAATTGAATGAAATTTCTTCAGAGGAATAGAAAAAAAATTCAATGCTTTGATAACTCAAGAAATCATAACCGCGTACTCTGTTTAAAAATCACGCAAAATTTTAGTATATTATTAATTTAATTTTAGTATAGTATACTGTATTGAAAAAAAAAATACATATACTTCATTAACGATGAAATAAAAAGTGCCTCAAGGAACTCGAATAACAAAAACCGTAATCTGAAAAAAATGTTTTTGTTTTTATAAATTTAACGGATCATCAAATTTGAATACATAATATGGATTAAAAGATTACCAGATGAGCAGGGTACGAGGCTGGAACATCAGTCGACAGTCCCATTTAATGTGATGGTCGTTCTGACCTTAGTATAATAAATACTGTTTACCATTTACCCTCTACATAACGTACTCAAATATTTCATACATTAAAATATACTCCGCACTCGTTGCCAAGTTTCTGAGCTATTTGTCTCACTGTCGCTTTATCAACTCGATACCATGGGAATTAAAGTGATTTATATTCTGTTTAGATCTGTTGTCCAAACATTAGCCCTAGTCCCTTTGTTTTCAACATTCGTATAATTTAAAAAACTTTTCTATTTTCATTGTTTGTCTAAGAGTTTTAATACCCAGATGATTTAATAACTATTAAACGTTGTGAAATTCTGTCCATCAGTTTAATTTATCGTTTTTTATTATGAACGATTTTCACACGAGACAGTATACAAGTTATACTTTATATAATTGCAAAGAAGTATGCCATATTATGTATATTTATTATATGTATTAAGTATATTTCTAAGAGCTAAGAACACTTAATTAGGAGCAATATTAATGTTGCAGGTCCGTAGTGGAGGCGACGGACGTGCAGTTGAACATGCGCGTGGGCATCCACACGGGGCGGGTGCTGTGCGGCGTGCTCGGCTTGCGCAAGTGGCAGTACGACGTGTGGTCCAATGACGTCACGCTCGCGAACAACATGGAGGCTGGCGGGGAGCCGGGGTGGGTTGCTGTTACATTCATATATTATTAATTAATAAGATGATATAAAAATTTCAGGTCTTAATTTTTTAATCAAAAAGAAAGTGTAGACGTATTTACCACAAAGACGTATTAATATATTGAAAACTATTCCATGCTTGATAATTATTCATAAAATAGCTATTAAATCTCTGTTATATATTTATAGTGCGCATGTATAACAGAAAAATATGTTTTAATTGCGAACGTTACTAGTCCACTTTTTTATTTTGTTTGTATTGCATCTCCTTAGAACGGATACACGGAAATGGATATTGAATTTTTTATTAAACTATTTAATCTCCATAGGATTTATTTCTTACAGACACTTGAATGTTAGTTGTAAAAGCAAATAAATTATTCTTGTCAGCGTCGCTAAGAATTAAAGCGTCCGCATCATCTGCGCCTCTTATGTGAGTTTTAAGAGTCAACTTTAGCAATTTTACCTCTCATATATAACTTAAGACGTTTTGCTGGATGAATATTAAAATGTTTGTTCAATTTCGGCTGAAGCGAAGCCTGGATTTGAATAAGATTTAGGACACGATAATGTTATGTTTTATTTATTTTTGACGTATGAAAATTATGGTTCTTCAAAAAAAATATTTGTAAAAAGCGAACTTATTTAAATTAGATTATCGGGCCAAAAGTCAAACGCCATTTAAATATTAGTTACAACATCAGTCCTTATAAAGTATAAACTATATATTTAAACAGCTACAAACTATTTTAATATTGCTTATAAGATATTTCTATTAAATATGTGACTTTTACTGATGTATAAATTAATTTGAACACAAGTCTAGAACTTCCCCACTTCATCACATATAGTCCAGTCATTTAAGCTTAAATTTGGTAAGAATCTCGGAATTCTAAAAAGTTATGAATTTATCTTTTTATTAAAGGGTGACAATAAACAAGTATTTACAGACTTACAGCTGGGTATCTCGAATTCCGAGGTGAACTTACTATAATGACTGGACTAATAGAAAAAAAACTAGGTCGAATTTACGCGAAACTACCCGTTTAAGGGGGTTTTGGTTTGGTATTTTACGTGTTACACACGAGTTACACACGAGTTACACAAGAGTAGATAGTAATAAAGAGGTTGTACGTTCCAGCCGCGTGCACATAACGCAGGCGACGCTGGAGTGCCTGGGCGGCGCGTACGAGGTGGAGGCGGGGCAGGGCGCCAGCCGCAACGCGTACCTGCGCGACCACTCCATACAGACCTACTTCATCGTGCCGCCGCCGCGCCGGAGAAAGGTACTCCTCGTTCAGGTCAGGGTATCAGGGAAAGGTACTCGATCATTCGATCATCACACAGCGTAGAAAGAATACTACTTAAATATTAAGTAATGTTTGTGGCACTGTAAGATTAGGTTTGTTAAGGCTGTTCTCGTACGAAGCCCTAATAGTAGACTATTGTTATATGAAAGTGCAAAAAATATTTACTAATTTGCTACTGCACTTACCGGTGTAGGTACACTTACCGGATCAAAAATAATGTGAACAAAATTGAAATAATTTTTTTTAGATTATATATCTTCAGAATCATTCTCTATATGCACCCTCAACATTTTCAAAGATAAATCTCTTACATCCTGTCCACAAAAAACACTTATTTGTCAAGGTAAAATTAAGTGATACATTTATATTATAATGTTTTCAGATGTGCCTATCAGCCGGATTGGGTCTGAGCTCAGGGTCGCGTCGCAAATTGTCGTTCAAAAACGTCTCCAACGTGGTGGTACAGTTGTTGCATTCGATTAAATTTAACGTCGACGTGCCCTTCTCCAACATGGCCGCCTCGCCGCAGGACCTCAAAGCGAATGCTGCCAGGAAGGTATTCCTTAGCTAACTACATTCACTACCATTCAATATAATCACTTTATTTAAAAAATATATTTAAATTACGTAAATGCACTGTGGCGTCAAACCCGTGCACTCGGACACGTACAATATTGCAAACGTGTCGACGGCTTGTTGCAATGTTTTATATAGTGATATAATTCTTATCTGACATACTTTTTAAGGTAAGTCGTACCTTGTATTTATTTTAGCATTGTACTTAGAGAGAATATCATACGAGTACCTAGATGATACGCCCATAAATTATGTAAATTGCATTTTATTTCTTTTGTAAAAAATATTCCACTGACCCATTTCACTCTGTGTAGCGTATTAATCCAGTTTATAAATAGATAAGATAACTAAAAAACTTAAAATATAACTAGATGTGAGTCAGTAGGCGCCGCAGGGCGTAGGTGCGCTTTCGATGTGTTGTTGTACGTCCATGTGTGCACGCGCGTGTAGCTTGCGCCCGCGCACGCGGCGAGTGGGACGATGTTCCGGTCATTACAACATATGTAAAAACAGTAGTTTTACTCATGTGGCTGGAAATAACTACTTCAATATTAAGGGGTTTTTTATCGACATTTAATTCGGAAAGGTTAGATATCATTTTTTAGTAAGTTAATAAAAAAATAAATACTGGATATATCGGTTACGTGACGATAGTTCGAAGTTATAGTTGAATAATATAAGGAGATACTGATGAGTAGACGAGGCCTAGTGGAGGAGAATGTGGTCGGTTGTTGCGTCGCGTCGCGCGGGGTATCGCTGTAGCGCTGTATCGCTGCGGGCGCGGCTGACGGTGCGTTGGTGGCAGGTGCTGGACCTGCAGCGCGCGCTCCACGCGGAGCCCGGCTCGGCGGAGGCGC
>DWAJ01001707.1:0-20868 GCA_018238005.1 Eurema mandarina | reverse complement strand
TCATTTGTCGAATTCTGATTAGTGGTTTAGAAGTTACGAGGGAACAGATGAACATACATACATACATACATAGCCTGTCAAAATCATAACCCTCCTTTGGCTTTGCCGTAGTCGGGTAAAAATACTTGATTATTTGAATTCCGCCAACCATACAAAATCTCAGTTGTCTGATTCGAGTTATAGGTTTACATTAGTCGCAGCAGAGTAATAAAATTTAATTTTGCGTATCTGTGCTAAAACACGCGGCCGATAATATTAATGTGCCTATCGGTAACTAACAGGAACTAGGCCTCTCGTAGGAATAACGTCAAGATGAAAATCAGTTGACGCTAAATATAAAAATTGTCGGTAATATGTACCTACTCGACTTTTTGCGTCTTAAAAATATTGACTAAATAAATTATTTATTTCATTGAGAAATATTTTAAGTTTAAAGATGACAATTTAAACATTATCTGTGTTTTTATTTGATTACATCATAAAAGATAATGGTTATTCACCATTCCCAAATTACATAAAAACTGGCCATTGAAGAAATAAAAATAAAAACGTTTAAGGTTTTATACAAATGCCTGGTAAAAAATATATACTTTGACCTGGGACTTTGACTTTAAGGTACATAGCTCTCAATTTATTTTGAACAACTTATTTAAAATTTTATCAATTAATATTTTACTATTTTTCTTCTTCTATATACACACCGCAAATTGCCTCAATGCTTATATTATACGAAATTGAATCCAAAAGAAAATATTAAATAATGAAGACAAAAAAAGGTACAGGCAAAAAAAGATATTCGCACCTGACAGTCATGCTGATCATGGTAAGAGCTGACGAGTTGGCTCACGTACTCCCAGACCTCGCCGGGAGCAGTCCAGGCGGCAGGAGTGGCTTCGTGCCTCATCATGCATCACAAACTATTCACTATCACACACTATGTTCTCACTTCCAAACACTATTTACTATGGCAGGTATTGCTAACACACGCGAACTGTTGAAGAGCTATTTATATTGTTTTATCCTCAATCACGCGCAACTAGGTCGCGATCTACATAGCAAGCTGCACTAAAACGATGGAAATTGTAAACAATCGTCTCACTTGGCGAGTAATTACTTTATTCCAGACATTCTTAACAACTAGCGTTATATGAATAAAATTATTGATACCATTGGTAATAAAGCATTGGTTTTCAATTACTTTCTGTTGTTATATAAACACTTAGGTCTCAGTAATTTAATAATAAAAAAAACATTAATGTTTTATTAATAGCAAAGTTAAATTAGTAATTTGCAACGATGCGCGCAATCACAGAACAAATCCATCGGTTGTGCACGAATGCTAGTGATAACGCTGCGACCTTGAGCCGCGTGAGCAATTGATAAGAGAATTTTGGCAAGCCCGCATTTGCTCTTCTCGAACACTTATCAGAGCAATGTTTGTTTTGAATAATAAGTGCCGCCCGTCTTATTATAACGCGTTCAGTTAATCAAGTGTAATCCATTTCTTATTAATTTTTTAATTAAAAATAATAATGACAGTAAAAAGTCCAACTACTCACTAACACACACTAATAATGAGATATCAATTCTGAATAATGAATTATAATTTGGTCCGTCCGTAACGCGCGCGTATAGTAAATCGTAATATAATGCGCAGCGGCGGCACCGCGTACGCAAACGTCAGGTCGGGTCGCGCGCGCGCTTTGTAACGAGCCCGCTAATGGCCGACGCGTATTCGCGACCCCCACTCTGCCACTGTACGCGCTATCAAACCAGTTTGTGTGAAAAATTTTAATTCCTTAGCGCGGGTGACGACCGGTCCGCTTTCCTCGTCGCGGCCTCCCCCGCGAGGAAAAAGCGCAGCGCCCCCTGGGCGCACCGGAAGTGCAAGCCTGGCACGCGAACGAGCACCCACCGCCTTAATTAAATGCTGCACGCTGCACACCTACCCTCGACACTGCACCGTTGCACGCCTCGCCACAACCGACCTATATATTACTCTATTACTGGCGTTTAAAACTATACGGCATAATCGGTCCGATGCTACTTAAAGTTGCGTGTAGACTTTTTATAGATTTACTTTAAATTTACAAGGGAAGTTAAGGAAGATTTTGATTAATCTCTCAAAAAGGTACATGAATTAATTGAAAAATACAATTTCAATACATTTGGTAGCCGATAGTCTAGAAGATTTGATAAAAATTGTACAAGACACATGAAATTCTAAAATGAAGACGAAACGTTTTTATTTATTGATTCATATCGGAAGCTATAGAAATAAATAATATGAGATAATATATCAAGTATCAACATTAAAGATACAGCTGCAATTTAAAGTCGAATGATAGGAGTTATAAACCCCTTATATTTATGGGAAACTGCTTTAGGTACCTACTTTTAAAACCAAAGATTCATCCGAAACGATACCTATTTACGAAGATAGAATCAAATTATTAACTTCATTATAGCTCTAATCGTGTTATCGCAAAATATAAAGCCAAGGTATTTAACGAATAAAAAACAAAGTTGATGACCGTCTAGTCTATAAGGTTAGATTTTCCGTAGGCGTCGTTTATAGCGTTAATATTTGACGCGATGTTTATTCAAAAACTGGCTAATTTAAAATTATTTCTTTGCCTTCTGAGTAAAACCACGTATTTTACAATTATTACATTTTTACTGTACGCGGTGTAGCCGTCCACTGGATAGTGCATCTTTTTAAATTTTATGGTACTTTGTACGAAAACGAATACACCCAAGTTTCCGCAATAGTGTTAGATCGTGTAGGCGTTATAGCAAATTCTCGCGATGCCGATAGACATGGAATCGATAATCGAAATAAGGTCAGGAATGCACACGTAGCTCAACTTTCTCCTTGCAACATTAATCAACTGTCGCTAAACGCAGATCCTTGCTTCAGAATTTCAGATAGAGAAATATCTGAATAGTAGTCGTAACCACTACGATATTTAATATAATCACTTATACTTAAAGACTTTTAAAGCGCGTAATTTCTTTTTATTACCGATTTCCAATCATAAATAATAAAAAAAAAACTTAGTGACGCAACATTTACATATTCTGCTGCGCAATAAAACAGTGTACACAAAAACTGTTACTGTATCTGTTGTTATTTAAAGTGTACGAGTATCATTAACAATGTAGCAAGATTGGGGTCCACTTCTTTTCAAACATCTTATATTTTGATCATAATGTACTGTGGTAAATAAAGGTCTCATGAATATAATAACTGTATTAGAATTAAAGTATAAAGAAATTGGGGCACCTTTTGAAATCGCATCTAAACCAAACGAATAACCCTTTTCATTCATTATATTCCCCTAATTCTAACCATAATGTTTTAAAGAGGGTAAAAACGGTGACAAAGTTAAGTTACATTCGTTGAAAGCGGTCGAGTTTCCAAGAAATAGAGTTTTACTTATTGTTAATTAAATACGTCATGCAATCTACTCATTTCATTTTTGAGCATATTTACCAGCACTGGCTTCACGTATATTGATTTATTTAAACTGTAGTGCTGAATTTATTCCTACTGTTAGTAACACGACAAAATACATTCTTGAATGACGTATACAAGAAAAAATTTAAAAACACCTGACGTAATTACTTAAACTAATATTTCTCTAGCCTATGTCACATCTTTAGAAGTTTCGGATGGAATATACCAACAAGCCCTTCCTTTTGGGTTTACAGCTGATCAAAAAGTTTTATCTATCTGTAATATAAAAATGAATTGCAAAATATGTTGGTTGAAAATAATGCTGGATGTACGACAATGGTTTTTAAAGAAAAAAAAAATGGTAGTTGTAGGATATAAGATTTCGAGTAGGATTAGTACAGCGTGAACAAAGTTGCACTGAGCTGGCTAGTAGTCTATATTATTTAATCATTTTATAAGTTTGACAAATACTTGATATACAACAATAAATAAAGACTCTGTCTATTGGCAGCATCAATAGATATTGCAATAATGATCAAACATAGTACAGCAGGGTCCAAGCATCTCATCAAAAATATCACAACATATTGTGCGGCAAATGGATGCAGGAAAAACACATACCATTATCTTATCCTATTCTATATTCTATCATTGAATTCCTTCCCTTTGACCTAATCATGGCCTGTGAAACATGCTACTATGCCCTGCTATACTGCTAGCCTTGTAAAGGTCTAACAACTTTTGAAAGGTTAATTTAAAAAGTAAGAATTGAGCTTTTTTCAAAATCTAAGTCACGCTGTTTAAAAAACCACTTACATCTGAAAATAAAGGAATGTTGATAATGATAGATAGCAGACAAGACAATTCATAGAAGTATTGTTATGACCAATAAAATATCTTGTAATAAAAAACTTAAATGCACACTGAGAATACTGAGTATTACTGAAATATTTATTTGTATGTAAATATAATTCTATTATTTCTTGATGAAATATTTTACTTCAAATCAATTCATTGTTTTGTAGTCTGTGTTTGTATAGTTGGTAAAATGAAGAATACCAACATGCATAAGAAGTTTTTCAACCTTAATTCTTTAAAAATAAATGAATATGCTATAATACTATTTAATTAATTACTTTAGTGGCTCTGATGTACACACAATAAATTTCCATTTATTACAATGTTTCTTCACTTTCTCTTTGTTTTGAAGCCTTTGTTTAATACTAATAATAAAAATACAAAAACAAAAATATCCTTTCAGAAAAGAATCTTTTTATTGATTGGTCAATAACACAACCTTATAGTATCAGTTATTTTGTACCATAATCCTTTCTCCTAAGTCCCGCTATCTATCAAATAAAAATAAAACCATATGAAATCATCTTTTGAAATTTTACAGGATACAAAGGATCTATCGACAATGGAAAAAAATTTAATTTAATAAGAAAACTATGTATTATGTATATATTATGTTTTGATACAGAAGTGTGAAAATTAATTCCACATCCACATTCAACAAAGGAAATTGATTTGAAATAAATACATACATACAATACAAGTCAATAGTTTGATATATTTTCATGAATCTACATATCTAAATTTAAGTTTAAATAAAATATTTTGATCTAAACATTATCCTGTACACTTTTGTGTTTATTTTTGTATGTGATCAGATGTGTAAAGCACATTGCATAGAATTTAGAATTTGTCACACAAACCAATAAATAAAATTCATTATTGGAATACACCATATGTGTATATTATTAATACATATTAAAAATGTATGCTAAGTAATATGATGAGTAATAGTCCTCCCTGGAGGGACACTGACATTTTTGACACAACACATATCTGCACATAGTAGCAACAATGCCCAAGGCAAACTATCAATATAAAAAAACTGATTACTATTTGTATATTTTTATTGTACGCGGAATAAGAGACCCCAACAACTTATTATACAATAAGCAATGACATTTCTGGCACGGAACCATTACTTGATGCCTGTTTTAAAGAAGTCCTATCCTATTTTGGCAATACATATCTCTTAGGATTGAATATACATAGTATAGAACCAAAGTTGCTTTCTTCTCTCTGTATGTATGTATAAATCTTTAAAACTATGCAACCAAATTTTGTGCAGGTTTTATATCAGATAGAGTGATTCAAGAAGAAGGTTTATGTGTGTAATACATTCTTAAATTTAGACTGCGGGGTGCGGCTAGTAGAATGTAAGTGGCAAAAGGCACTTACCTTAGATCTCTGCCTTACAGCGCTGCGTTTTACATTGGCATCTTGGCTTGACTCCTCACACTTCTTTTTCACACTTACATTACTTTTACATGATTTGTCCTTAACAGTCTTAAGTTCCTTTTCACTACCATCACTTTCACTTTTAATAACATTTCTTTTACCAGTTTTTGAAATGGAATTCTTGGCCGGTAAAGTTTTCTTCACCACTTTAAGAGGTAAGTCGTCATCACTTGAAGAATCAGATGAACATTTACTACATGATTCAGAACTTGAGCTACTTTCTGATAACTTTTTCTTGACAGGCTTTTCTTTACAACTTGGTTTTGATGTTGTGTCATTACTTTTCTTCTTAACGGAAGGCTTTGAAGCTTTTTTAGGTGTTACTTTCCGTGGAATCGCTGCTATTTTAAGCTTAAGCCCCGTATCACAAGAAGTGACTGAGAAATGTGATTTTGTTGTGCTTGTCTGCTTTGAACTCGAACATTCCCAGTCACTTCCTGATGTATTGCTAGAACTGCTACTCTGTAATATGAAAAAAACACTTTGAGCAAGTATAATTAACTTATAAGACATTACTTTAACATGTTGCTCAACTAACAAATATATTTTTATTGTTTTGGCTTTATGATAAATTGATCTAATCAATTAGTATTAAAATTGTTTAACTTTCTGGAAGATAAGTGTTTCAATTATTTTATTAACAGCTATTTTAATAGTATGTTTCATTAATAAAAGTGTTTATGTAACAAACCTCCGAATCACTGTTTGAATCTGAATCTCCACTGGAATCATGAGTTTTTGGCACCTCTGTGCCCATTTCTGAAATAAGACAGTAAAATTAAGTTAGGATATTTAGGGACAAACAAATATATGTTGTTTTAATTCTACATTTGATCATATACAATTAAATTCGAGGATTAAAGTATATTTTTACAATTTTGTTTAGTCTCAACCCATTTAATGTCCAACAAAACATAAAACTACACAGTAGTAAAACTATACATGTTTGTTGTTATTAAAAGTTGGTAAATTATTATTTTTAATGCCAGGAATCGAGGACTTTTTGCGTTTTATACATTATTATAATCTCATTTTGTCTAAATGACGCTTATGGGGTACTTACTTCAAGGTTGGTCAGGATGTTGTAGAGGAAATACGACGAATCTCTTCATTTCAATCAAAATAAGTATGTAAACATATTTTTGCACTGAAAACCATAACACAACACGTTAATAATGATGCGTAATAGAAGGTATGGAAATAATTGTATCGGGTATTAATTTTTCAGTATTCTAACAATTTGTCCGGATGACAGATCTGACGACACTCGTAAGACCAGTTTTTCTTCAGAGTAGAGCGTATACTTGGGCGATCATACGGCACATTTGACATTATTTTATACTATTAAACAAACCATTGGCTACATAAGGCAATGGATTTAGCTTAAAAAAATATTATCATTTAACGGTTTTACGACATTGGCGCCAAATAATGCATACGTTTTATTACAGAGCACTAAACAAATTCCCATAACACAATTTAGCACTTATAATCATAATATTTACATTCATCAGCAACAACTTTTACTACTAACCGGTCAAAAAACTTATTTAGTGTCGATTTTATAGAAGTAAATTAACCAAACACTTCAAGTTCGCATTGCTTGGCCTCCATGTTTACAAATCTTTTCGCATAAAAATTTTACAAACTATATTGGAGAAAGCTAGACATCTATATAGCTTTTTCTTTTACTCTTTAGTGAAATCGGTAAGTTGGAATGAGACTTCATCATAATAATGGCTCGAAATTGTAGAGCAAAATGGCGTCAAAACCGACGAATTAACATTTTACGCAGGCATAGCTGTTCATTATAAACAAAATACAAATACGAAAATACCCCAATTCACTATATTTAATAAAAAAAATGTGTTTTTATATGGTACAAATATTTTAAGTTAGTTAAAAATATTATTTACATATAAAAGATTATTTTCCCTCCTAGATGAAGGTCTCAATAGTCAATGGTTTAGTTTAGCAAAAATATTTACACAAAATGATACATATATATACTTTATACATCACAAATAGTTCTCATCTTTTATTATATGGCTGTTATTTGTATGCATTTTATTTAAATATTTATTATATTTATTTTAGTCAAATTGCCTAGTGTCTAACATGCTAAATGAAAAAGATGTTTATCTGACAACTGAGTACTGAGTACTGACAGGTTTAATTTAAAAAAAAAAATCGACATTCGAGTTCGACACTTCGGTGATCGGTCCTCGCTATGTAATTTGTAATTTGTAGTATAGACTATAGTATTAACATTTTAATTAATTTATTATTGTAGGTATTGGCATGAATTGTGTGAAATCATAAAATGACTAAGAAGTCAGACACTACTGCTGAATAAAGTAGTGAAGTGTTTTTATCCCTATTCTCTCTTTCGTCCTTGACTCTTTGTATATAATATAATTACATTGAGACACTGATCACTCCAGGCATCAGCAACTAATATGATTAGTAAAAAAATAAACACATTTTCACATAAGATACAAAATAAATGAATATCGTTTTTAAATATATCTTTAATATAAGTGTATGTCAATTTTAGTTACGTTTAAGTTTATCTCTAAGTTTTTATTTATTATATCGTTTTTCGACAAGTATTTGTTACTAAATTACAATAAGTACTTGCAAAAAAGCTTTCATGAGAAAAATTGCTCAATCACTATGATAAAAATTTAGAAAAAAATGGACGAAATTAATGTATGGGCTGATTTGTCAAATATACCAGCTGATCCGCCGTCAATGCGGGAGATATGTGATCAGTGTGGGTAAGGAAATAACAAAATAATAAAATAGTTATAAACTTATTACATACTTTAAGATAATAAGTTTGCATTACAGTAGGCCACAGGTTGTTTGTTGGTGTTCAGCATTACCACCTGAAAGATTACAACCTAATAGCACCATTATTCTTCTACAACATCCTGCTGAAGAAAAAAGATGTCTTCGGACTGCACCCATGCTACAACTTGGACTAGCTAATGAAAAGTGCCTTTTATTCAAAGGAAAAAGGTTTCCCCAAATGCGGCATGAAAACTTAGAGAATATTTTATTACAAGACAATACAATACTATTGTATCCAAGCAAAACTGCCATAGATATAAGAGATTTAGACATAAATAGTAAACATTATAATTTAGTACTTATAGATGGTACTTGGCCTCAAGCAAAAGCTATATATGCATCTAGTCCGATGTTGCATAATCTTAAACAAGTGAAACTATTGACAAGCTCAGGCAGCAATTATATTATAAGAACCCAACCAACAGAAGGCTGTTTGAGTACCCTAGAAACTGCTGCGGAGGCATTATCTCAATTAGAAAGAAATCAAATATATAGAAAGCAATTAATTGAACCTTTACATATGTTGTGCAAATTCCAATTGGAAAATGGGGCTGTAACACATCAATCTAAGGAATATTTAATAAAAACAAAAACATATCCAAAACTAATTGGAAAAAGATTATCTAAACTGCTCCGGCAAACTGATGATTATGTGGAGGAGGAAAATAAAACATGATTTAATAAAAATTGACTTTTATTTAAATAATAAGATATATATTTTTTGTATTGCTTTTACATACTAGAGATATAACCATAATTGATGTTGATGGGCTATTTTTAATAATTAAGAAAATAAGCTTAAGTTGTTGTCACAATAATAGTCACAGCATGTCATTTGTAACATAATATTGTTGCTTTAATAAAATAAAATGTATTTCGAGTAATAAAAGCTTGTAAAAAGTAAAAATACACTTCATCTACGTATTGTCGCATTTGCTAACATGTACTAATATCAAGTATTTAACGAAACAGTCGTACAATGTTACCTTTTGTTTCGGTTTACAACATGTTGCAAAACATTTTGAATTTTAAATATTATGTACCTACACAGATATTGTGACTGTGGTATAAGGTTTTGTAAATTATAGTAGTAGTTATTTAATAATAATCTTTGAAAATCCATTTATTAATTTTCACTATTTATTTATTAGTATTTATATGTTTCAAGGAAGTAGGAGGATAAGATTGGATTTAAATCACTCTTAAAACATTATACCATTTTTTTATTAATTCTATTTAAAAAAGAATTCAAGTAACTTTCTTTTTCGCAGCTTGCACTTTCAATATAATTGAGATACTCATACACTGTAGTTTGAGATGAAACATAATCTGCAACATGTTTTGCTAACCTTTATTATGTCATGTTTGACGTTTGTTTTGTAATTTGTTGTATATGTTTGATAGGTTTCGCAATTTGTAAAATTTGTGTTTCAATGTAAATTATCTTTTTCAAAAGTAGTTTCTAACCATGGAGTGGACGAAATCGGAAACTTTAAAGTTTATTGAACTCTGGCACAGATTGCCATATTTATGGAATAATAAACTACCCGAGTATAAAAGCAGAGAAAAACGACGCGATGCTTTGGCGCATTTAGCTGAACAAATGGATACAGATATAAATGCTGTGGAAAAGAAATTACTTTCACTAAAAACTCAGTATAATAGAGAAATTAAAAAACTAAATACAAATTCCGAATCGCACATTTCTTGGTATGCGTTTGAATATCTGACTTTCCTAAGCGATTTAAAAGATTCATACACGCGTTGTATGGTAAGTTGCTTGTTCATTTTTGCTCAATGATAAAATTTATGGAATCATTATATATAATCCGTATCTTTGAATCTGTGACGCCGAAATATACAACATGTTTTAATTTCCTGTACTCATTAGTTATTACTTATCACTATTTTTTAAGGTAGATGGCGCTTCCTTGTAGATTTCGCCAATGACTTACTAATACTGGGGCCACACTAACGTTTAACGTCAATGCCCATTATCGCGATTTTATTTTCATTACCGCGATTGCGATTATTTTAACGCATTAAAATGGGTGGCTACACTTCAACGGTTAACGTGAATGCTCATGAATTGTGGCCGCTTCATCGCATTAAGCTCTTTGATGTACCGCCATTTGAGCTATCGCCTAACGCCTAACGGCGTTGTTAATGCCGTTGTCTAATTATTCTGTCTAGTTAAGAGGTGGCTACACCTATGGTTAACGTCCATTAACGCGTTAACTCGTTAGTGTGGCCCCAGCATTATTGCTTATCGAAATTTATACTTCATATTTCAGGTACCTGACAATTCTCAATGCGAATCTATTTTAGACGATAGCAATGATAGTCTTGCAGACAGTAAGTATCAAAGAAAAAGTCTTAAAAGAAAATATGATTTTCAATTAAGAACACCCTATTCTAATAAGGAATCTCCCAGTCCAATGATCAATAAAGACAAATTAGATGAGTTCTCTGTGTTTGGTGAAACCATTGCTAATGAACTTCGAGGAATCAAATCGAAGCAAGTAATATTGTCATTGAAGAAAGATATTATGAACATTGTGTACGATACGAAGTTAAAAATGTTGGATTATGAATAAATAAATGTATACGGTGATTTGTTTTGTTAAAAAAAAGAAATATTGTAGATAAATATATAGTAAAAGATTGTTTTCTGTTATATATAAACTTAATAATGCATAGAGTAGGTAACCAAAATAATATATTTTTTAATATCTCTTTATAAGGTAGGTACATACTATATAGGTGTTAAACAGATTTGTGTATAATGAGTTATCAGTGCCTTGGGGAATAGATTAAAAGTAATATAAAATGGTATTTTTTTAGCCTGCATCTACAGCGACTAGCAAGTCCACTAACGTTCCTCATGAATTACTATTTATTCGTGAAAAGGCACATGAAATTCGTGCCGTAGTACAATAATTCGTGTAAAAATGAGGCAGGGTATTTTGTTTCATAATGTATAATGATAAAACACCGCGATCAAACACTGTTGGCAATGTGATAAATAAAAGACCTTTAGTTAAAGTTTGTTTTACTTACATTCTTTATTAACTTAAAACTTAACTACTGCTCTATGCTGTGAAGCTGGTAAAGCTATGAACACGGCCTATACGACATATTAATATTAATTAACGTATCTTTACCAATTGTAGAGCAGACACATTGAGAAAGATACAATTGATGTCAAGACCTTATCAATTATGATAAGGCTAAGCGGAGCAACGCATTGATCAAGCGAGTTTGAAGACATCCCGTCAGCTCTTTCTGAAACAAAAGCAGTATCACCTTGAGTTATAACTCGGGATAGATAATGATGCAGGGTATTGAAAGCGCCGAAGTTGTGGAAAACGTTTTAATCATGACATTCAGAAATGTTTCGTCCGTCGTCACTGCCATATTAGGGAGACATGCATAGATTTTTTGTTCAATTTTTTTAATATTTATGTGATAATTTCGAAATGTAATACAATAACAAGCCTATCATGTAGAAAATCTTCCTAGTAATTTAGTAGAACCTTTTATACCTGGTAATTATATCAGGTATAATACTGTGTGCTTACAACATTTTATTGGATTTATACTTATATCACTAAGATAAATTAAGAATAAGATATGACATTCAAAATTTAATACCTAATCGACAGAATCTGATGTTTTGCTAGACGGTATTATATCATTTTTGGGTTTTACGTGAAATATCCTTTTATCATCAATTTTGTAATTAATGATAGTGTAAATTCATATAAATACTCACATCGCCACCTTTTCCGCTAATTGTAGACTGTAGGTAATTAGAATAATTAATCATGCGGACTGTTTTACCAATTTTAAGTTTACTTATTTTAACTGGTAAGTGGATATCAAACATTTTTATAAACAATTTTGATTTTTTTTAATTTTGCTGGATAATAAAATCTTATAATATTTTTTAAATGTCCATTTATACTAATATTATAATGAAGTACAGTTTGTGAGTTTGTATGATATTTGTTAAATTGTAAGGGGTTGGTAATCTCGGGACCGACTTAAAAATTCTTTCACCAATAGAAAGCTACATTATTAACTGAGTGTCATAGGTTATATAAAAAACCGAAAAATAAAAAGGATTTTACGTGGTAGTCCGTTTTGCAAAGTGAATCGAAAAAAAACAGTCGAATGAAAGCGTTTCTTACGCCTTAACTATGAAAGATATATTTTCGAGTTCTTGAGAAAATATGTGGAGCTTGAAAATGCCAACAAAAAAGTTAATGACAGCATAAGTTCAACTTTACAAAAATAAAAAAAGGATTATAAACATTATGCCCAATGAAGTGGGCACCGGTAATTTAGTATTACCTATATGTATATAGAAAAATAGCTAAATATGTCTATCAAATTTTTACAGGCGTGGCTCAAGCGAAAACTCCATTTATCGTCGGAGGGCAAGATACGACAATAGAAAACTACCCGTCGTTGGTCCAAGTAGAATTTTACTTTTCTTGGCTCAATGCCTGGGAACAGCAATGCGCTGCTTCTATCCTAACTACATCTTGGCTCCTTTCAGCTGCGCATTGCTACGAACAATGGTATGAGTTTTCTTTAAATAATATAATTTTAATAATAATAATATTATGTACCTACAGTAAAAATTTAAGAAAGTATCACGTTTCTACAACTTGAGCAAAATACGTGTTCTAAATGTTCATTTAATTCTTGAACAACTTCTTTAAACCAATATTAATTGTTTTTAGGTCATTTGTAAAAACATAAAATACTAACACTTGGAACCGCAATTTAAGCACGCATAGTAAAGCCATTGCAAAGTAGACAATTTTGTCTTATACGTCTATGTGCGATAGTTGAATTTTATTTTTATACTTACCGAATAATATATGAAAGATGTAATTCTTTAAGATTTTTTCATAATTCTAGGTGGTATAGCCCAGCGACGACACGCATTCGGGCAGGTGCAACATACCGTCATACCGGTGGAAGTGTTCATTATGTAGACTTTGAAAGAAACCACCCCGACTACCGCAAATTGGCAAGATTCGACGCCGACATCAGTCTAGTAAAATTGCTGACTCCACTCGTCTACTCACCCGTTATCCAGCAAGGCACTATTGTCATTCAGGACTTTGTTCTACCTGATAACTTTCCAGTGATACATGCAGGATGGGGACATACACAGGTAGACAGAGATGGAAACTATTGATGGATATATATGACCTTACTTATTATAATGTGTAAATTAAATAACACATCTCTTTCAGTCAGGCGGAGACTTTTCTCACGTGTTGCAAGATGTGACTATCAACGTCATCAACAGAGATCTTTGCGCGCAGCGTTACGGCGTCAATAGTATTACTGCTAATATGATTTGCGCGGGTATTTTGGATGTAGGAGGGCGTGACGCTTGCCAAGGGGACTCCGGCGGACCATTGTATGCAGGTCATATTATAGTAGGAGTGGTCTCTTTTGGAAACGGCTGTGCTGATCCATACTTCCCTGGTGTAAGCGCATCAGTCTCTTCCTATACTGATTGGATTATAGCTAACGCTCGATAGAATGAAAATTAAATCGTTTTATAAGCTTTAACTCTTTTTATTGTTCCTTACATGGCTAAAGTAGGTATATAATTGCGTATACGTGTTTCTTAATATCACTTCTACAACAATCAGCGATGTTGACAACAAAAATCTTTTGTACTCAATAGATAGTAATTACATAATATTGCAAAAACCCACATATTTAATCATAAGTTATCTTTTTATAACAAAATGCTTATCAGATAATAAGAACAGTCCAATGACTTGTACATTGCTTGTACATTTTAATCAATTGAAATTTTAAGGACAAAATATTTTATGTTTTGAGTTTATGATAAATAGCCATAGGTACTTCCAGACAATATCCGTTTGATCTACCTGATTCCGTCAAATTTGAGTCATCATTTTTTACTTTTCAACAGAAATTTGCGTTTAGTTAGTTCGCCTAAATAAATGAAGTATAAAATTACTAAAGAGAAACAAAATTCTATGACTTTAATATTACGATTTCATTATCGTAGTCTTAAGATATTCGATCCATGCGGAAATAACATTTTATTAAAATGTTAATCCCTGGAATTAGTAACATTTATTATGTTCTTGTAAAATGTATGTATAAGTACTTTATGTTTATAATAATAAAAAATAGTTTGGAAATTCCACTCAACTCCGATTGCAATCGTCGTCGATATCGAAAACTTTTTATTTGAGATATGGAACTTAAGATACTGTAATAAAAATCGAACATCAGTTCATCGTATTGGAATCATAAACAAAAAACATTTCATTTTTATTCGGATTCGCTCAAAAATGTATCGAAACTAGTCAAATCAAATTACTGCTGTCGTACGACTTTCAGCGATGTCTCACTCTCAAATAGAAGCTCAATAGGTATGTGTAATGTCTTTTTGTAGTTTCATTTCTTTGCTTGCGTTACGTAACATCGAACAACAACTATAAACATATGTATTTATGTGTAAAATTATCCTAATTGTACCAAGATCGCTCATGGGGTAAACCCAATAATACATTATAATTAAGAATTAATTTATCTGATTATTAGTGATAAGGATTTACTTTAATCACGGTAGAGGCATATAAAAACCACACACACTGCTTGTATCAATTTCTGGTTAACGGTGGAAGATTTTATTTTCAAAATGGTGTCCTTAGTTTTGATTATAAGTTTGTTCCTTGTATCTGGTTGGTATCAAATTCTATGTCGTATTTTTTACTTAAGGTTTGCGAAGTAGTTTTATCTCAAAGTACTTAATAGTCATTCGATCCAACAGTTTAAAAAAAAAACGTCATTGTAATTTAAAAAAAGTTAAGACTACAATGAATAGGAACTGTCCTTATATTTTGTTAAGTGAATTGAGTTTTGTAATAGTTATTTTCTAAAAACGAAATTAAGAGAATTTTAGGTAAGTAATATTCAAGATGGTTATTATGTATATACGCTATTAAAAACCATGTACGTTTTCACAGCGGTGGCTCCTGCTAAAGAACCATTCATAGTGGGTGGGCAGGACACGACGATTGAAAAATACCCATCCCTTGTCCAAATTGAATTCTACTTCGACTGGCTCGGTGCCTGGGACCAACAGTGTGGAGCGAATATCCTAACTTCCTTCTGGCTGCTTTCAGCTGCACATTGTTTTGAACAATGGTGAGTATACTTATTTAGCTGCTACAATCTAATTGCACCTAAGTTTACACTAGTAATTCTTAAAATTATCTTTTGTATATAACGCTGTTTTTTATTTCAGGTGGTACAGCCCTGCAAACACACGCATTCGAGCAGGTGCAACGTACCGCCATACAGGAGGAAGTGTTCATTAAGTATGTCGATTTTGAACGCAATCACCCAGACTTTCGTCGTTTTTCAACATTCGACGCTGACATCAGTGTTTTAAAATTATTAACGCCTCTTGTGTACTCGCCAGCTATCCAGCCTGGCACTATTGTCCTTCAGGACTTTGTTGTACCTGATAATTTCCCAGTTGTACACGCCGGTTGGGGATACATACGGGTAAGAATATATTTATAAAGAAACCTATGCTCACAATAAAATAAATAGAGATTTGGGCCTATTTCATTCAAGATAGTCAGCATATAGGTATTGTTGGTAAAAACTGCATGTTCTATCTTGTACTCTAGATAATAATTTGCACAATAAACATACACGGATGAAATAGAAATGGATTTATTTATTATATTACTGTGATGTATAAATATAATAAATACGAAATCTCTTTCAGACCGGCGGACCGTTTTCTGACGTGTTACAAGATGTGACTATCAACGTCATCAACAGAGATCTTTGCGCGCAGCGTTACGGCGGCAATACTATTACTGCTAATATGATTTGCGCGGGTATTTTGGATGTAGGAGGCCGTGACGCTTGCCAAGGGGACTCTGGAGGACCTCTGTATGCAGGGGATGTTATTATTGGAATTGTCTCATTTGGTGGTGAATGTGCTGACCCATTCCTCCCTGGTGTCAGTGCGTCTGTGGCTTCGTATACAGACTGGATTGTGGCCAACGCTCGATAGAAATAAAAATGGCTATTAAAAATTATGCAATCCCATATAAAATGTATTAAAATACACTTGCAATGTCTTAATATTTAATCTTTACAGTTGTTTAAAACCAGTCTCACTAAGTTTAATAATTCGTATTAAGTTTGTCATAATTAAAATTGTTTTAATCTCCCTATCTTTTTTGTTTTTAACCGGTAATTCATAATTAGTGGTCCATAACTTACACATTTTAACCCTGAAGGACCGAGTTGGACTTGGTACAGATAGTCTTTTTTTACGTTTGGAAGGATATAGGCTCCTGTTGCGATATTAGCTGTGCAACAGGTTGAAGACGATACATTTTTTACAAGTACTATACCTATTACTTTCATTCCGATTGTTTTACTCAATTTTAGTTGCCAGGCGGACAATTTGCAGTTCCAAAATAATCATATAAAATGATAACTACACGGATTACTTACAAAAATCATTAGGCATAATAATTATTAACAATTCCTTAATTACAATTTTCTACTTTACTTTAAATGATAAGTTCTTATTTGCTCTGTCCTTATTAATCACTTTTCCAAAAACATAAGAACTATATTGTTGAAATTTGGAAAATAGCTGAATTCAGTGAACCGCATTAAGATTTACATACAAAAAGAGAAAAAAAAAAACAAGAAATTTTTGGGCTCCCCATGCTAAGAACTGATTTTTTTTCATGAAATCACTAGATGTGGTGTATTATGGATTGGTTGTCAGAAATGATATTGAGGTTTTTAATATCTTTATTTTTATACTGAATAGTTTGTGTTAAACAATTATATCCAACTAAAAGAAACTGAAATGAAAATTTGGGAAAAATCAATCATTCATTTTAGTCAATGAACGGCAAGTATTAAAAATATTATTATTTAAAATAATCAGAACACTAAATTATTTTATTACGGTCTTATAAATGCAAAGCAAACCAATTCAATTTTTAAAGAAGTAGAAACACTTAAAAATTCATTGATTTTTACTTACAGCAGACAATGAAAAGTGAATTACACATTATTGCTGTATATTGGGCAGGAAATTCATTAATTGATAAAAAGTGGATATTTTAATTAAAAAAAAATAATAGAGGACAAAATAAATTATACTGATTGTCTTAAAGTAGAGTTGATATGCAATTTTTACAATACATGTTAATGAAGTGTAGAATATGTGGCTGTAATAACATTTTTGTCAATTAAATCGTCTTTATGGTGTGATAGAAATAATACAAGATATCTTCCTATGCGGAAATATTAAATTGTGAGTTCTAACAATATTTGAATTTTTAAGCCAAGCTATTTATTGGGGGCTCATTAAAGTTTAAACAGAAAGAGTTCTCTGAGAATTTGAAATACTTCTAATCAAAGTGTAAAAATTTGTAGAGCTTTACCTTTCACTACCTGGACCAAATAAAATGAAATACCAGTATGTTCACAAATATACTTTACTGTACATAAGCAAACATTGAATCTTAACCTAGAACAGACAAGCCCTCTACTTCAGAGGAATGAATCGGGAGCTGTGGGTGGCACCAATACCGGGCCTACCGTGCTTGACTGGCTTGTATGTGACTGAAAACTCTCCGAGGTAGTGCCCAATCATTTCTGGTTTGATTTCAACCTGGAAATCAAAAGTAATGTTGATTTTAATCGCGAAGTTGCTAATAATACTTCTTATAATATTCACATAAACACTCAATAATAAGTCAAAAGTTGAAATAAATATCAAATCTTTGCAACAACCATGTGAGTATTGATTTTGCTACTACAAAATAAAAGTATTTTTTCAAGTTAAAATAAGTGGGTGTACATTTATTTTGTTGGGATAAGTGTACTTATGCTGTTGAAATGTCAATTGTCAATAAGTAACACATTTTCTTAAAATTTGAAGGCATATTTTATTCACAAATGCAGCTATTTGTTATCCATCAAGAGCTAGCACTCTGCACTATAATATGTAAAACTAGAACTTTTCTAATATAATGATGATATTAGTAGTTCACACTGCACTGGATGGTTTGACACTAACAGTTGTGCCGAATACACATCTAACTTAACTCAAATTATAATGGAAAAGTAAATCTTTCTAATATTTGATTAAATTTCCACTTTTGAATTGAATATGATACATAGTTGACATTATTAATCCTAAATGTAAAGTAGTGTGTCACTTACCTGGTTGAAAGTCTTTCCATTGTAAATTCCCACAATAGAGCCAACCATTTCAGGGACAATAATCATGTTTCTTAAGTGGGTTTTCACGATTTCTGGCTTCTCATTTGGTGGTGCCTCCTTCTTGGCGCGACGAAGTTTCTTAACCAGAGCCATTGGTTTCCTCTTAAGGCCCCGGGCAAAACGCCGGCGGGCACGAGCGTGCATCAACTCCATAAGTTGTTCACTAAAAAAAACATCAATAATAAGAGTATATTGCACCTAGTAATATTTTGGTTAGGTGTTAAAATTCAACTTATAAAACAACACATGGAAAACAAATTAAATGAACTCTTTTATACAATTTTGGTCAGAATATGAAATTCTCCGATGTTTGTTTTTAAAAGTTTATTAAGTAAATACTTACTTGGGCATGTCAAGAAGCTGATCCAAGTCAACCCCTCGGAAGGTAAACTTCCTGAAGGTACGCTTCTTCTTCAGAGTTTCGTCAACCTGCAAATCGTAAACATTTTGTCACTTCTGGAAATACCACTTGCATAGTGTCTAACACAACTTATCATAATCAAAATCACGTAATATCCTGAAATCAGTAAGCAGATTGCGAGGAAACTTTTAGATAAAAACATTTACAATTTATTTACGAACCTCAGCCATGTTTCAATTCAAATGACAGAACAAAAAGAAAGACAATTTTGACAGCAGTCAATTTGAATATCCACAACTGTCAACTGTGACCTGTCTAGTCTATGCCGAATAGTCTATGCCCTATGGACAAGATTAGTGACAACTGCAGATCTGACTTTGAAATACTTTGAAATAATAATTTTTATGGCAATAAAATGTAACTTTTCACAAAATTACGTTTGAGATTAATAATAATGTTTAGCTTTATTCAAGTGCATTTTTATAAATATTTTTCGATTTTCTGTTTATCTCTGAATGTGTAAATTCAATTATTGTTTTATATAAAATGAATAACACGGTATATTTTAATATATTATAAAACATAAATGTTAAATATTTTATTTAAGTTAGAAATTGTAATAAAATTTTATTTTAAAAAATAAATAGAAATATGAAACAACAATAACTGGCTATTATTTTTTGGTCTAAATTTTTAATTTTTCCGACTAGCCCCTTTCAACTCTTGTAACACGAGGAAAGTTGGGAACTGCGTTCCAAAAAGTTTTAAAATGTAATATTAATGACGGTAACAAAATCTTTAAAAGAAATACGTGACGTCGTATGTTAATTAATGTTCATGGAATCTAAATGTAGTCGACGCAAGTTATGTTGATTTATGCGAACTGAAACGCCTGTCTTTATTAAAGAGCAAAGATCGATCGTTTTTTATTCACCTTATAAGTATGAAAAGATGATTCACTTTATACTGAAATGATACGAGTAAAATGCGTAGCGTATTCATTAGTCTGAATAAGAATGCATTCTCCAACATCGAGTGCTTCAGTCAGCATGACCATTGGCCAGTTGATACCGGTAATGACCGGCAACAATGATCTAATTCGCGAGAAGTCTTCGTCATTGCTAAGATGGAAATAATAGTTTTATTTTAATTAGAACCTTTGCCTAAAACGGACATACATACCTACAAATTGAAAACTAACATCACGTGTCATAGTTTCCGTAATTGGACACAGTTCTTAGTTGCTAATGTTGAGTTTCGAGAAATTGTCTCTATTAATGTAGGTATTCCTCAATATCATTTTATCAATCTTATTCTTACTTATAACCTAATAATAGCGGATTTTTGTCATTTAGACAATCTCATAACTAAATTTATCCTTTATGTTTATCATATAACAGTACCAAACTGACTATTATCAGTTTCAGACGGCTGTAATAGTTACCAAGTAGAAGTGAAAATATTATGTTTTCAATCACATTATTCTCACGATTGTCAATATTTTTCAATTTATAGTTCAAATTAAACTAAT